>MU224423.1:622149-634831 GCA_018584345.1 Thuja plicata
ATTGCAGCTAGGGAAGTTTTCATGTCTAACCTTTGAAGATGCTATAAGTATCGGAAGTGACCTAGGTCATTTTGATTTCAAGTACTATACAGAAAGAACAGGCTTTGATAATAAGAATTTTGCTAGCTGTAGCCTGGGTTTAAGGTCTCACATGTTCCCAGTTCCCCATTTAGAGGATTTCTGGGAAGATTGTGTAAACAAATCTCAAGTCATGACCATAAGCCACAGCAGACTCTGTATCTCTCAAATTCTGTCAATGAGAATACAATTCAGCATAGAGGGAGTGATAGATGATGGCTCTGATTTGATTGAACCTGATTTCAAAAGACCTCTCGATACTGAAGAAGTAGATGTTGATTGGTCAAAGGAGGAAGATGATGATATTCAAAGTAGAACACAACATGTTCTCAAGTTAACTAAGAAGTGGCTACAAGCGAAGAAAGGGTAGTTCAATCCTAAAAAGACTGGAAATAAGTCTTCCATTTTGTTTTCTTCCCCCTTTGTTTCTAACACACCTAAAACATCTGATAATGCAAGTTCATTTGGTAAGCAACAGAAGAAAGAACGTAAAAAGAAGTCTATTGTGGAACTTTCATCTGTGGTTTCTCCTCAGTGTATCACCAGGTCACGCTCCCGATCTCAAAAGAAGGCAAAGATGACTCAAGAATAGATAGAGACAGTAAATCTGGAAGATGATAAATTTGAAGACTTGAATTATCAGATTGGTGATGAAGACCAGATTGGGAAAGATCTTTTTGATCTTGAAGACGTAACCTTGGATCTAATGGATACTCATGTTAAGGTCGGTCCCCAACTGGTAGCGAGCAATGACACACCCAAATGGCTGAATTCCTCGATCAATGAAAAATGGAGTCTGATTCCTATATCCATACCAGTGTAAGATATTGTAAGTACGCTTAGAAAACCCCTAAGGCCAAGAAGGTAAAAAGAATAGTGCGCATGTTTTCTGATGCTAAGACTAGAAAATGGACAGCCGAGGTTGCTACTTATAGGCCCAAAGAAGAGAAACCAGATGTGGCAGTTGAGGACTTTGAAGTTACCAAAATAGAGTTGGGAACAATGGACAAAGCCGAGAAAAACCACTTGTTCAAAGAAATATCCCAGCAGATGCTGATTACTTTGGTACAGGATAGCAAAGAAAAGAAAGAATTGAAATAGACCATTGTTTCACTTTCTCAGTTTATTAACGTATTTTGCAACTTTGATGCTACTCCGTTGTCTCAATCTTCTCAAGTGTTCGATCCCAATTCTGAAGAAAATAAGAATCTACTGAATCAAGTTCAAAGGGGAAGAACTCTAGTTTCTTCAGTGGATGAGTGGATGGCTTAGGTACTAAAAAATGGAAAACAGTATATCAAAGATTCCCATTCGGTCCTTCATAACACCGAGATAGCTATAGAGGAATTGCAGGCTTAGCAACAGGTATGGAGCACAGATGAAGAAAAGTGGGTGTCAGTGATGACCAAGTTCATGGAGATTGAAAGGCATGGCTTTGGTAAATTTTGTGCAGAAAAGTCACTGAAAGGTGCCGAGGAGTCCTACTTCTTCATGCTCAGAAAAAACATCAGCTGGCGTATTGCCCCTATAAGAGGTGCTATTACACAGAATAAAGAGTATGACGCTGAAGCAAAGAAAATCCAAAAGGCTATCCTTACAGAGTTGAAAGTGATTAATTTCACTTATACCTACCCCTCTGTCTTCAGTGAACAAGAACTAAAAGGTGCCTTAGATGCTTTTGAATCAGCTATTAAAACCATCAGAGACAAGATTCAGCCCAAGGCCTCTGATTTGACCCAGATAGCAAGGATTGAATCCATGCTTTATTTGTGTGTTGATCAGTTATCTAATGTTACTGATAGGGTGAAAAAGCTGAGTTGGAATAAAGATGCCTCCATGGCCCAGATAGTGAACTCCAAGATCCCGCACTTGTCGCTTGCCAAGGAGTTAGTTCAAGCTTACAAAGAATGGAAACTGACCCAATCAGTTACTGATGAAGAAGGGAGCCTAGTGACAAGAGAGGATCGTGCCTTGGATAAAGAACCTGATTCTTCCATCTAGTTTCCTATTTTTACTTTATTGTTATGCTAAATTTCAAGGACGTGTGTCGTTTGACTGATGGATTTGTTACTTAACTATTTCATCAAGAGGCCGTGTTTTTTGGGAGGCCTCTTGGTGCTCTACTGCTATTTATTTTGGCTGCTAAAACTTGGAAAGGGTTCGAAAAAACTTTGATAGATAGATAGTTTTTGATAATTGGAATTCAGAAGGTGATTGCTGTGAATTGAATTGATTTTTAGATAATTACCTGTGTAGTAATTTTTGAAGTATATGACAGAAAAATCAATGAATTTGTGTTGTTTATGATTTTAATCAAAGTGCCCTGTGTTGGCATATAGTTGATCTATTTTATATCTTAGTCAGCTGTTTCATGGTATCTAAATCTTGAGTTTTATCTATTATTAATTATATGCAGTCAAAGTTGTTTATGATTTTCATGAAATGCTATTGTGGAAGTGACTGTATTTCCTTCCTATTCATTACCTGGTTATTTGTACTTCTTTAGTTGTTTCAAAACATATCATCGAAGAATGATATTGTTGCCTTTATAAGCTTTCTGGTTAAAATCTAACTGATTAAAGTATTTTCTCATTTGATTGAATATCATTTAAGGGAGCTGTACCTGTATAAAATTCAGAGGGAAGTGATTATAAAATACACTTACCCAACTGTTAGGAATAGTCTGTCTTTTAAGGGTGATAGAGGAAACTTAAAATATTATTTATAAAAATACAAATCTGTTCGCAGACAGAAAGATAAAATAATTGGTATTTATCTAGATGATCTTATAGTGTTTTCTAGAAGAAGGGTAGATCATATGAAGGATTTGAGGAGAGTGTTGCAAAGGTGTAGAGAGGAAGAGATCTCTTTGAATCCCAAGAAGTCAATGTTCTATGTGACTGAAGGGAAATTAGTGGGTCACATTGTTTCCCAAGAAGGTATAAGAATCAACCCAGAATGGGTTAGAGAAATCCAACAACTAAGCTTATGTGTAAATAAGACTGGACTAAAATCATTTTTCGGTCAGATAAATTTTCTTAGGAGGTTTGTCCCAGATTTTTTAGAAATTACTAAATGTATAGTAGATACGATGAAAGGGAATTTGAATTTTAAGTGGAATGACCTTGGAAAACAAGCTTTCAAGAATATTAAGAATGCCATACCCAATGCCCTAGTCTTATGCCATCCATATTACATGAAGGATTTCATAATTTATTGTTACTCCTCTGAGCATACCTTGTCAACTATTCTCATGCAGGAAACAAGGAAGGAGTTTAAGATCCTATTGCTTTTATGAGCACGCCACTAAAAAATCACGAGTTGAAATATTCTCAGACTAAGAAACATGCTTTCACTATGGTAAAAGCTTTAAAAAATTTCAGATTCTATATTTTTCACTCTCACTCCTTTGTATATGTGCCTAAAATTGCAGTAAAAAGTGTATTGACTCAACCAGATGTGGGATGTAATAATAGAGGAGCATGGGTGGCTAAGACGCAGGAATATGACATAGAGATCAAACCCACCAAATTGGTGAGAGGAAATGCACTGTGCAAAGAAATGGTAGAAAACCAGGTGGATGAAGCTCCTAAAGCAAAACAATTGGTCTTAGCGGTGAGTATGCAAGACCCTTGGTTTGAAAATGTTGTTTATTTTCTAATGTATAGTGAGTGCCCTAAAGGATTGATTGTGAAACAAAGAAGAGATCTGAAGCTGAAGGCTTCCAAATATGTTATCTGGGAAGATAGGTTGTATAAGAGGTCAATAGATGGGACTTTCCTCAGGTGTTTTGACAAACAACATCATGAGAAATTGTTGAAGGTGTTTCACGATGAAGCTTGCGGGGGACATTTTTCTTCATCGGTTACTGCATTCAAGATATTAAGATAGTGCTATTATTGGTCAGGATGTTCAGGGATGCCAATCATTGGGTGGGAAAATGTGAGAAGTGAAAAATGTTTACTGGAAAGCCAAAACTAGTAGTACGTCCCCTTAGACCGGTGATAATTGAAAATCCCTTCCAGCAGTGGGGTCTTGACTTTATTGGCCCTATAAATCCTGCATCTAGTGCAGGCCATACTTATATAATCACTGCAACAGACTACTTCACAAAGTGGGTGGAGGTGAAAGAAACTAAGAAAACTACTTCCCAAGTGGTATGTGAGTTTATTAAGGAAAAAATCCTGGTAAGGTTTGGCATACCTATCAATTTAGTAATGGATAATGCCACATATTTTTCTTCTTTGGAGATTACTGAATTGTGTTTTGAGTATGGAATTGAAATCAACCACTCATCCAACTATTTCCCACAAGGAAGTGGTCAAGATGAGTCTAGTAACAAGAACTTGGTGAATATTATGAAGAAACTCGTAGCAGATAACCAAAGAACCTAGCACAAGAAAATCAATGAGGCACTCTGGGTTGATAGGGTGACTCCCAAAAGAGTTATTGGCATTTCCCCCTTTGAACTTTTCTATGAAGTTGAAGCCAGTCTCCCATTGCCATTGGAAATGGCTACTTGAAAGTTGAGAACAACAGTAGAAGATGGTATAGAAAAGAGAATCCTTTACTTAAACAAGCTCAAAGAAGAAAGGGAGAAAATGGTAGATCACATTACACATCATCAAATGCATGTGAAGAATTTGTTTGATAAAAAAAGAAGACCCCAAAAATTTATGGAGGGAGATATGGTGCTACTATGGGACAAACACGGGGTGCCTAAGGGAATGCATGGAAAATTTGAGACGTTGTGGAAATGACCCTTCAAGATTCATGAGGATTTTAAGAAGAATTCTTTCAAGCTAACTTATCCAGATGGCGAGGCACTACCCTTGAAATACAACTATAAGGACTTGAATTTGTACCAGATCTGAATCAAAAATAGGTAACCCCTGTATTGTATATAGTTGCATTTAGTTCCTTCTTTTTTTTTTCCCCTTTGTTAGGTTTCTTTCCTTTGTTTTCCTTTCCGTGTTTTGCCTTAGTTTTGTTGTGTATCCACCTTTTTATGAGCTTTGTGGAACCAGAGACTTGAGTTCCTTGCTTGGCCTTGTGAATGTCCAAGTCCCCAGACAGAGCCAGCTGTTGCCCCATTTTTGTTCTTCATATTTTTAGACAAAAATGGATGTATTGTGTGTTAGTAATGGTCTTAAAATCATTGTGTAAATCTTGAGTCTAGGTCTAGATTTCCCCTTAGTCTAGGAGGCCTTTATTGGGTTTTCCCAAATTAAATTCTCCTTTTGTAAACTTGGGGGGGGGGGGGGTTTATCAATTTCATGTTATATATTGGGTAGGTTAGACTCCCAAATATGATAAAGGTCATGGTTCAAATATCTCTAACATTTAATTTATGTGAATTAAAATTTTTTGGCCTTGATACTTCATTTTGGTATATTGGCAAAAAATCAGTTCTGAGCTTCTCCTTGGCAGAAAATAAACTCTCAAGGGCATTTTCCACCAAAATGTTTTAAGTGACAAAAAAAATAAAATGGTGACATTGAGGAACATTGGTAAGGCCTAAGGATATAACTGGGTTATCAGTTTCAGTTGGGTCAGTAAAATGTGAATCTATGGCCCTTGGTGGAAAATTGATTTTCGACCTTCTCCTCGACGGATTTTCACCTCCAGAGTGCCTTTTCCGCAGGTGACAAGTTAAAGAATATCAACGGTTGGTGAAAGTTAGGAATAAATGATTTGAATTTAAAATGACTATTTCACTCAAGAGGAATCTCTACAGGTAAAAGAAATGATCAAATGATGAAAGATTTAAAGTAAGAAGTCTCCCAGGCGGAAAATCAAAATTTAGCTTCTCCTCGACAGGCTTTGATCGATGAAGGATTATTGGCAGAAATGCGAAAAATAGCTTCTCCATTGCTCCAATAGGTGGGTTTTGACTCACAGGGTGCATTTTCTACCAGATCATTATACACAAGGTCTTTAACAAAAATTCAATCTCACATGTGACTTAAGGCATAAAAGAAAGATAATGAAGCTGTCACATGTCATTGAAGCATTGTAAAAAGGCTAAAATTACCCTTAGCATATTTATGAGTAAGGATTACTCCAAAATAATTTCTCCACCAAAGGAGAATTAGAAAATTAATTTTCCGTTGGTCCCAGAAAGTTACCGTTACCCTCACCCAAAGTGAAAAGATACTTTCTAACGACCCATAGAGGTGAGGTAATAAATTTAAATAAAGTCAGATGCTTCATAATGAACATTTTCATAATGATTAGTATTTTTTAATTGTGTGGCGTGAGAAGTATGAAATTAACAGTAAAAATTCATAAGTTTATAAAAATTGAAGAAGTGTAGTAAACAAGACTTACCATATGTTTGTCAATTTTCCTGAATTAATCTTTGATTCTAGCTGTTTCTTGCTTTCATACCACTAAGATAAAATTTTGTTTCTCAATTCAAATTGATCCAAGCAAGGCCACCAGATTCATGGGATTCAATGGTTTGAATGGTATTACATCTGAATGGCACAAAATCACAGACACTTCTCTGAGGTTCTTCGACATGAAAAAATTCTAGAATAGATTGAACATAGAAAAGATACACCCCATTATGGAGAAGTTGAAGGAGAGCAGGTTAGTTGAAGCGACCGGCTTTCCTATTGTAGTTCAAGCCCAAGAGCCCATCCGTGAATGCATAGCACATTACAATCCAAATACCAAGCAGATCCATTTACCCATTAACACTGTGCTTCTCTCTATCGACCAAGACTCTATCCAGAACTGCCTTCGTATTCTAGAGCAAGTTGAAAACTCAGAGATGACCTATAGCTGAGCAGTCACTGAGTATGGAGTAATGAAGATGACATGGAGGAAGGAGATGATGAAAACTTGGTTCCAGAAGCTCAAGAGCATCAAGTAAAAATTTCCTAAGACACTTTATGGCACAGACCTGAAGCCATAAATTATAGATATCATGTTATTACTCAATAGGATCAGAGGTGAGAGCAATGCATTTAACTTTGTTGAGCATCATTTCTTTTTAGTCCAAGTGATTTTCTCCTAGCACAATTTTATTGATTGTGCTCACATGGTAAGTGATAATATTTCAAATTCCCTCAATACAGATAAATACCAGAATGATTTTTACATGTCTTCAGTTTTATTGTATATCCTAGCGACAATTCAAATTTGGCTAGGGCTTCCTAGGCTGGAAGAATTCCTAGATGATGTAAAAAGTAATGAATCCTTTCCCTATTTACAATTGCATAACAAATACGCTGAGTATATCAAATTCAATGACGCATTTACAATGAGATTATGTAGGGAGTTGCAAGATTTTTCAGAAAGGAGATTTTCTCCAGGAGCTATGGTATTCATTAGCCAATATGGGTGTTATTTTATCCAATTTGCAAATTTCTCATATATTCGTCATGCAGGATTTGATGACTTCCCCTTGAAGCTTCCCAGGTATCCCAATGACATGATCATACTAGTTGAAGTAACGAGGCAAGAAATCCAAGTGAACCTGATCTGTGCAGGTGTCAGAAAGAAAGGCTATGATTTCCCCATGACCATTGGAGCCTATAGCTGTGCATCCCGGTCTTATGCAAAGAATGTTTTGAGTGTATTCTCAAAAAAATTTCAATTGGAAACATATGATGTCTTGAGACCCTAGTACGACTCTATAAAATTTTCTAGAGATTACTTGCAAATGGGTCACACAATTCATCACAAAGATGACATAGAAGACTATTTGGCCAAATGTAAGGATGATCTAGAAAGTAGAGAAAGATTTTATGCAAGGTTAACTGTTGAACAAATAAAAAAGTTCAAATTTAACATTGTAGTTGAAGGCATCAAAGATGATGGGGGTATATGTATGATGATACATACACAAATAATATTAAACCCCTCCCTATAAGCTCTGAGCCCATGCTAGGTCAAGCCATCGATGATTTGCAGACCTTAATGGATGGGATCTACAAAAGAATAGAGCAATGGGCCCAATGGATGATGTGCAGAAGGAATAAGTCGGACAAGATGCATCCTCCTCAAAAAACCTTGCAACAGTGACAATGAGCACTCCTACAACATCTTCAGTGACTATTCCAACCGTGGCTAAGCAACCAGCTCAACCAACGGGCGGAGGTGATGAACCTCCTGAGAAGGAAATCCCTTTAGAAAAGACATGTGGAGATGGCTCAGTTCTTGACATTGGTTTGACAAAAGGAGAAGTTTCCATAGATTTGGTCAAACCTACAACTGAGCCCATTAAGACTGGAAATAGAGCAACCAGCTTAAGATAGCACTTTGGATGTGCAGGGTGACTCCCTAATTATAGTAGAGGTAGGTAAAGAAAGTTCTAGCACTTTGGCTACTGAATTAGATGAAGAGGCCAAAAAGAAACCAAAGGTTACTCAAGCCACTAAGGTAGTCTCCTCTTCTTCAAATCCAATAAATCCATTCACCTCCAGACCAAAGTCTACTCCCCCGATCATCAGGAAGTTGTTTATAGATGAATTGGTCTCTGCGACCAAAGTTACCAGCATCGAGTCTTGGATCGAGAACACCCTAGAGTGCAAAAGAAAGAGGATTGAAGAAGGACCTCCCAACAAGGATACTCTTTCACATGCCTTACAATCTAGTTCCACCATGAGCAAGGTGAAGAAAGAAAAGACGTTATCTACCTTAGACCGAGATCTAGAAACTAGGCACTTCACCATGGAGGTAGTAAAGCCTACAAAGGGAGGCATGTTGGAAGATTTGACTGCTTCTAATTTGGAGCTACAATCATTTGATATGGAGTTCTCTCTTCATGATACCAAGGTGGATTGGTGGAAATCAACTAATGTAGTAATTGAAGAGGAGCTTGAGGAGCTTAAGGCTACTAAGGTGAGACTTAAAGAAAAGTTCAATGAATTGAATAATTTCATCAGGTAGTTGGTTAATCCAATTGCAAGCATTCCTAGCTCCCAAACCACTTTCGACCCCAATATTGAAAAGAATCAAGCCATCATTGCCAAGTTGCAAGAAGAAAGACACTTTGCCAAAATCATGAAAAGGTGGATCGAGAGACTCAAATATGAAGGACTCGTAACTGTTGAACAACTGGGTAATGCTATCCTAAATATGGAAAAGGAGAGAAACAATGTTCATGAGAACTTAAAGACTCTCACATTAGAAAGGGAAATGTGTGAATATTGCATAGTGATGTTGCACATGGTAGTCAAAATGAAAGCTAAAGAGGCAATAAAGGCCACAATATTGTAGAAGGGAGATGAACCCTTAATCAAATGGCTTCAAAGCCTACAATTTAAAGCTAAGATGATCATCCAAGCTAAAGGATGGTTACAACAGATAGAATCCAAAATTAAAGAAGAACAAAAAAAAGATTTTGGACTTCTCAAAGGTTTTCACACAGAGTCACAGACAAGTGGCCAAGGAAAAGAACAAATTGGAGTGGCTAACATGCAAAAAAATTTCTTTGATTATGTAGATAAGTTGGTAGAGCATTCTTCCTGTCACCTAGATAAAGTACCGGAGCTCCAACAGTTGAGCAGGGGCATATATAAAGCTATGGAGGAATTGAAAGATTAGGTAGATGCGGTTAAGAATTTGGCCAAATATCATTCCCGATGGCTCATCAGATATACTAATTTCCATATTAATATACATGAGGAGCTTGATCCAATAATTACAGTTGTTACTGCCTATAAGGAAAAATTAGATAAGGGGAAGGAAACAAAGACATAAATATATTCCCCCCTATACTAATTTTTGATATATTTTTTAATTGATAAATGTTCACTTGTCATTTATCATTTTTGGTTAGAGAGGTTAAACTATTTCAGTTACATATTTTGTAATGGTCAAGCTCTGAAATCTATATGTACTCTGTTGAAAATCAATAAAAGGGTCGGCTAAATTTTGGCGTAAAGACTTCATTTTGCTGAGTCAAATTTTTTTATGTTTGAATGCTAGTGTTTTAACTGTTCCATTGCAATTATCTTTCTGATTAATTTTAATTTTAATTTATATTGAATTTTCAGCTCACGATCAAACCAGAGTGTTGTATTAAGATTTAATGCAATTAATCAAGGGAAAATCAGAGTGTTATTCAAAATCATGAGAGAAGTTGTTGTGAATTATATTGATTTATCATTATTGCATTATCATTGATCTTTCAGTTTTACATTTGTATCATCGTTATGTTGGATATTTGCTTCTGTGCAAATAATTGATTATATGTTTGTCATTGATGACAATATATAATATACAACAATGTTCTATATGCAATTATCAGTACAGATGTTCTAGAGCTATGCATACATTCATTTCCATGGTGTATACATGTTCTAGATGCTATGTTCATTCATGTCGAGTCAGATATGAAGTTTCAGTTGAGTTATGCTAATCAGTTATGACAGTTACAGAGACTGAAGATTATCTGTGAAGAGCTGATGTAATTACATTATTTCTTGAGTTGCACCTATCTTTGGGATATGCGTGTTTCTATTCATGTTTAGTTATGAGTTAAAGATAATGATCTAAAGGCACCAAACATGTTCTATCAGAATTGTGAAGTTGGAGTTAATTTGGTGGAGCCGACTTTGTGAAGCGTCGCATCTATTCAGTCTGAGTTGCATGTTTCTAACCAGGTTGCGTGGTTGATGTGGCTGACTAAAGAAGTATTGAAGGGACTCCTAGAGCCGACAAAGATCACATCCTTTGGAGAAGATACTTATAGTAGTTCATTTGATGAACACCAAGTGTGAATCAAAATAATAAAGACAGGAAAAGTACAAAACAAAATGTCTGTTGTTTTGGGATAGTAGAGACATTTCATTCATCAAGAAAAGATCTATGTGAAGAAGAAGTGGAATTATACAATACATTGGAAATAGTCAAGATAGTAGGTCTACTCAAATAGTTCATCTATTAGATATAGTGTATATCTATTCTACTGAAGGTTGCAACCTTCATCATTTTAGCAGTGAGCTTTTGGACAGTGAGTCCTCACCCCTAACAGGGTTACTTGTAAAAGAATCCTAACAGGGTCCAACCTTTAACCAGGTCTCTATACTTATTTTATTGTAAAGAACAACTCCTAACAGGGTTGCAAGATTTCTTAATAGGGATAATTCTACTCAAGTACAATTCTTTATGGGTGCTAATTCCCACCGGGGTTTTTACCTATTTGGTTTCCCCGTAACCAAAATTGTTGTGTTCTTTATTATGTTATCTGAATGTGCATTTTTTTTATGTTAATTGATATCTAAGTAAAGAAAAGAATTAAGTAGCTGATAAATGATTCACACCGCCTCTCAGTTATCCTTTGGGAGTATTCCAACAATTGGTATCAGAGCCAAGTTCCTTGGAGAGAAAGCCTGACAACTTAAGGTAGGTCAGATGGCATACTTCAGGAAAGAGAGTCCTAAGTTTGATAGAGAAAACTATCTTGACTGGAAGAACAAAATGATAACACATCTTAAGTGCGTTGGATTTGAGATCTATGAGATTGCCACTCAAGAAATTGAAGTTCCCGCTTTGAAAGAACTTGTAGAAGAAGACTCTACAATCAAACAAAAGGAAGTGTTCACTCAAAATGCAATTGCCAAAGAAGTCCTAATCAGTGCCCTATCTGACAGTGAATTTTCTAAGATCAAGAAGGAAGATAAAGCATACTCTATTTGGAAATACTTAGAAGATATGTTTGAAGGAGACATCCAAGCAAAGAATGGACACAGAAAGACATGGAAGAAAAGATACAACAACTTAGAGATGCTACCTAAAGAAAACATCAGAGCTTACAATCAGAGAATAAATGAAGCAGTTTCAGGTATCAGAAACAATGGTGGAGAAATTTCAGAAGATGATATAATGGACAAACTAATGACCACATTGACAGCAAACTTTGAGATCAAGATCAATAACTTAGATTAGACTATGAAATATTCAAAAGACTTCAAGAGGGAAACTTTGATAAGAAAAATATTTGCATTTGAGATATCAAGATTGAAGACAAAATCTAAAAGTGAGACATCCTTCAAAGCCTCAGTTCATAGAAAGAAACCCATAAGTAGATCTAGTAATAATGAAGAAGTGGATACAGAACTAGAAGAAATCATTGCTATGATTTCTAAGAAAGAAAGGAAAGGTAAAGGGAAATATGAAGGAAAATTACCATTCAAATCTTTTTCATGCAACAAGATTGGTCACTTTGCATCCAAGTGTCCTACAAGAGTCAAGAAGTTCACATCAGATTACAAGCCCAAGTACACTAAGGAATGTTATCATGCTAAAGATAGTGTAACTGATGATGACTCAGGAGAAGATGACATTGGTTTCTTTTCCATTAAAGATATTGAGAAGATGATTGAAGAAATGGACAAAGAAGATGAAGAAAAAGAACAAGAGTTAGCATTAGTTTCAAAAGATGATATCAGAACTGACTGGATCATTGATAGCGGATGTTCACACCACATGAAAGGAGACAAAGAAAGATTTGTACATTTGGAAAAATACAAAGGTGGCATGGTTAGATTTGGAGATAACACTCCCAAACCTATCATAGGTAGAGGTTCTATCACCTTAGATGGAAAGAATAAGACATATGATGTTCTTTATGTTGATGGTTTACATC
>MU224423.1:635185-652611 GCA_018584345.1 Thuja plicata
TTAGATCTGATACATACAAACCTATGTGGACCTACTCAAACAAGATCTTACTACGGAGAAAGGTATTTCATTTTGTTTGTTGATGATTTCTCAAGGATGATGTGGGTTGCATTCTTAAAAGACAAATCTGAATCTTTTGAGAAGTTCAAAGTGTTCAAAGCTAAGGTTGAGATTGAATCTGGACTAAAGATAAAATGTATGAAATCTGATAGAGGAGGAGAATTCACCTCTGACCAGTTTTATGATTACTGTAAAGAACATGGAATCAAGAGACAGTTAAGTGCACCTAGAACCCCTTAGAAAAATGGGATTGTAGAAAGAAGGAACATAATAATACTTGACACAACGTGCACTATCATGATTGAAGGAAAGGTTTCTCATACCTGTTGGAGAGATGTGGTTAATACATCAGTCTATACTATCAATAGAATACAATTAAGGCCAGGCGCAAACACAACACCCTATGAACTTTGGTTTGGTAATGTACCTACTATAAAATACTTCAGAATCTTTGGAAGCAAGTGCTATATCAAGAGAGATGATAGCATTGGCAAGTTTGATGCTAGAAGCAACAAAGGTATTTTTCTTGGTTAGTCTACTAAAAGAAAAGCCTATAGATGTTTTAATCTAAGATTAAAGAAGATCATTGAAAGCACTCATGTGAAGATTGATGAGAAGTTTATGATTCAAGAGAGATATTATGAATGTGATCCTATGATTGAAGATGAGCTTAGACCTATCAATAAAGACACAGTTATTGAAGAAATGTTTGACTGTATTGATGTTTCATGCAACAATCCTGAACCAAGTCAAGAAGAATCACAAATTATAGATGAGAGTGTCACTCGTAAGAACTCAAAATAAACATCCAAATAACACTCTAAAGAAGATATCATTGGAGATCAGAGTGCAAAAGTCTTGATAAGATATAGAGAAAAAGGTTCAATTGCTGATGAAGAGGTATGCTTACTTTCATAGATTGAACCCTTAAGTGTTGAAGATGCGTACAAAGATTTAGATTAGCAAAGTGCTATGCAAGAAGAATTAGATCAAATAATCAAGAATGAAACATGGGAATCGGTCCCTAGACCTCATAACAAGAATGTGATTAGAACAAAGTGGATATTCAAGAACAAAATGAATGAAGAAGGAACAGTGGTAAGGAACAAAGAAAGATTAGTATGTAAAGGATATGTGCAGAGAGAAGGAATAGAATACATTGATACATTTTCCCCTATGAGAAGACTGGAAGCTATTAAGTTGTTTTTGGCATATGCAACATTCAAGAACTTTAAAGTATATCAAATGGATGTCAAGTCAAATTTTTTGAATGGTGACTTGAAGGAAGAAGTCTACATAGAGCAGCCTGAAGGATTCAAAGTTTTAGATAAACTAGACATGGTATGTAGATTAAAGAAAGCACTTTATGGACTTAAACAGGCCCCAAGAGCTTGGTATGAGAGACTTGATGGTTACTTAAAAAAGATAGGATTCAAAAAAGGAGCAGTAGACTGTAATTTATTCATAAGAGAGATAGATGAAGGATTACTACTCATTGCTATTTTTTTTATGACATTATCTTTGGAGGTAATGACAAACTTAGTGCAGAATTCGCCAAAGAAATGAAAAGTGAGTTTGAAATGAGCATGATTGGATCTATCAAATATTTTCTTGGATTGAATGTAAAACAAATAGACAAAGGCATATTCATAAATCAGTCTAAGTATGTGAAAGAGATATTGAAGACTTTCATGATGGAAGATTGCAAACCAGTAAGCACCCCCATGATAATAGGAAGCAATCTTTCTAAAGATGATGATTCCACAGAAATTGACAAGACCCTATACAAGTCTATGATTGGAAAAATCATATAGCTTACTCAATATAGACCTGATATTTCTAATGCAGTTGGCATTGTTGGAAGATTTTCTGTTGAACCCAAACAAAATCACCTAATGGAAATTAAAAGAATATTTAGATACTTAAAAGGGACTATTGACTATGGTTTATGGTATCCTAACTCAGAGAATATACAACTTCATGTGTATACAGATGTAGATTGGGCAGGTTGTGTTGATGACAGAAAGAGTACATCAGGAGGAGTAGTATTTATTGGAGACAGATTGGTCACTTGGACAAGTAAAAAGTAGAATTGTATCTCTTATTCAATAGCAGAAGCTGAGTATGTTGCACCAACATTGAATTGTTCAACAATGGTTTGGATCAAACAAATGATTAAAGACTTTGGTATTTAGATTGATTATCCTATTGTCATTCAATGTGACAACACTAGTACTATCAATATGTCAGAGAACCCTATGCTGCATGCAAAGACAAAACATATTGAGATCAAATACCATTTTCTAAGAGAAAAATTTGTAGATAGAGAAGTATAGTTGGATTATGTGAGCACTAAAGAACAATTAGAAGATATTTTTACAAAGCCATTATCAAAAGATACTTTTGAGTATCTGAGGGAGAAGTTGGGAGTAATTCCCTTTTCTGAGTTTGATTAGAATTTGTAGCAAGAACATCAGTCCTTGGTGACTAATGAATGGTTGACTACTCTACTTGTGGAGTAGTACCCTATGCTTAATGGTGTTTAACACCCTTTGTCATTGATGTCAAAGGGGGAGTATTAGTAAGGGGGAGCATATACTCCGGGGGAGTATATAGAGAAACAAAAGTGAAGATGAACTTTTGATGAGGATATTGAGAAGACTGTAAAAAGAAGGAAGATACTTTGAGTTGATGATATCATATGTTGCCATCAATGTCAAAGGGGGAGATTGTTGGAGATTTGCTTTTGTGCAAATAATTGATTGTATGTTTGTCATTGATGACAACATATAATATACAATAGTGTTCTATATGCAATTATCAATACAGATTTTCTGGAGCTATGCGTGTTCATTTCCATGGTGTATACATGTTCTAGATGCTATATGCATTCACGCCAAGTTAGATACAAAGTTTCAGTTGAGTTATGCTAATCAATTATGATAGTTACAGAGACTGAAGACTATCTATGAAGAGCCGATGTAATTACATTATTTCTTGAGTAGCGCCTATCTTTGGGATATGCGTGTTTGTATTCATGTTTAGTTATGAGTTAAAGATAGTGATCTAAAGGCACCAAACATGTTCTACCATAATCGTGAAGTTGGAGTTAATTTGGTGGAGCTGACTTTGTGAAGCGTCGTGTCTATTCAGTCTGAGTTACGTATCTCTAATCAGGTTGCGTGGTTGATGTGGCTGACTAAAGAAGTATTGAAGGGACTCCTAGAGCCAATGAAGATCACATCCTTTAGAGAAGATACTTATAGTAGTTCATTTGATGAACACCAAGTGTGAATGAGAAGAATAAAGACATGAAAAGTACAAAACAAAATTTTTGTTATTTTGGGATAGTAGAGACGTTTCATTCATCAAGAAAAGATCCATGTGAAGAAGAAGTGGAAGTATACAATACACTAGAATTTATCAAGACAACAGGTCTACTCAAAAAATTCATCTATCAAATATAGTGTATATCTGTTCTACTGAAGGTTGCAACCTTCATCATTTTAGTAGTGAGCTTTTGGACAGTGAGCCCTCACCCTTAACAGCGTTACTTGTAAAAGACTCCTAACAGGGTCTGACCTTTAACCAGGTCTATGTACTTATTACATTGTAAAGAACAAATCCTAATAGGGTTGCAAGATCTCTTAACATGGATAATTATACTCAAGTACAGTTCTTTGTGGGTGCTAATTCCCACCGGGGTTTTTACCTATTTGTTTTCCCCGTAACCAAAACTATTGTGTTATCTGAATGTGCATTTTCTTTATGTTAATTGATACCTAAGTAAAGAAAATAATTAAAGCAGTTGATAACTGATTCACCCCCACTCTCTGTTATCCTTTGGGACTATTCCAGCACGTTATCTACCATTGCATTACTAGTTTTAGGAACTTACACGATTGATAAGGTCTTGAGATTGGCTAGATTTAGAGTTGAATCTATTTGCCTTAGCTAGTTTCTTTCTAGGCCTAGCTTGGATTACCTCTTCTTTTCTCGGGTCAAGAACACACCCCTATTAGATTAGGAAAGAAATTTTTTTGTTGAAGATCAATCACTTAAGGGATATGTACCTACAAATTTAGAGGGAAGTAAGTTATTCAGTAACATTTCCCAACTATTGTATTTGATTGTTTCTTTAATATAAAGTGAAAAAGAACAATTTGTTTACCAAAACTATGATTATTTTCTCTTTTCTTTCATACCCTTGTGCATGTATGTTGAGTTATAATCCTTGGTCTAGGGGCTCATGTCTTTGACTAAGCGATGTTATACCTCGTTGTGATCCACTTGAGTCTTTCTTCTAACTTTACCATGAGTATGTTCGATTTCCATACTCCCGCTAAAGTGGGGGATTAATGTATCATCTTAAAATGGAATCAATTCCATGTTAAGAAAATAGCCCTCCTTAGGGGGTGTTTTTTACCATCATCATATTTTCCCCTCATTTATGCACCCTCTCTTTCTTCTGTGCTTATTTAGGACCCTGATTGGGCCTCTCCGAACACTATCTATCCCACCTGGAACATTTTCCAGGGGTTCTGACTCCCTGGGTCAAGGTCAACCTCAACCTTGACCTAGGTCAAAGTAGACCTCTAGCTTGACCTAGGTCAAGGCCAATCTCAATTTTGACCCAGGTCCCCCTTTCCAATTTGAAAGTTTGTCGGCTGCCGGGTGTCATTAAAAGTTTATTTCCCGGTTCCGGGTCGACTATTTTGGGTTCCAAACAGATGACTCTTAAATTATATTTAATATAGGTCCTATTTTAGGGATATAGGTCTAATGGGAATTTAATTATCCTATGTAGGATTCTCTATAATATTTTTCCCTAGATTCATATATAAGGAACCCTTCTCCTCTCATTTTCTCTAAGACAAAAAGACTAAAGAAGTGAAATGTAAGCACAAAAGTTATCTACATGTTCTCAAGCTTTGAAGGTTCAATCAAGGTTTTCAAGTCTTCCTCTCAAGAATTCAAGATCTACATTTAAGATCAAGGATTCCAAGCATACAATCATGGAGGTTTATGGTTTCTAATATTGAGTCCAAGCTTTCATATTTACATACTTGTTTACATTCGAAGTATAAATTGCATATCTATTGTCATAGCTTCATTTTTATATCTACTTATAGCATTCTCTATTTCAATTATTGATTTCAAGGTTAATTCATAAATTGGGGTTTGACTAATGCAAACCCCTCCCCCCCCCCCNTGACTAATGCAACCCCCCCCCCCCCCCCCAAAAAAAAAAAAAAAAACCATTTTTCTTGCAGGGACAGGTTCAGAATAGCGAATTGGAGTGCAGATTTAGATACCCTTTTTGGAAAACTATCAAGATCTGGAAATAGATTTTCTGTTAGACTGTGCAGGTCAGAATCAGAAATTCTAGGTCAGAATCAACATTCCATTCTGAGTCAAAATCAGAGATTCTGGGTCACAATCAGAAATTTTGGGTCAAAGGTGACATTCATTTTTGGGTCAAACTCAAAACTGAGCCAGCTCGAAAAAAGATTACTGGGTTTTCTTCGTTTCTGCATTTCTGTTCTAGATCGAGTTATAGAATTTCCAGAAACTCAGTGTAGACACCCAAAAAAAACATTCTTCAGATCTATAGTATTTTGAGGTTTGTACTTGGCTTCAATTAATTTCAATTAAATTTTTAATTTTTCTAAATCTATTACACACTCTCTTCTATAAAACAAAATCTAAGGTTTTCCTCTTTATTCTCATTTCCAATCAATTGAGTCATTTATGCATTGATCCTTTCTTTGGGGTTAATCAATTTAGATCCTTCCTTTGTGTATTTGAGGTTAAGAGGAGCATCTTATCTTCCTCACACATCATCAACATATAATAATCATCACATTCAATCCATTTTTTATTCTTTACATTAATTTTTATATATTACAGTTCTAAATGAAGAATTTAAAAGCTAGATGATTGAGTAATCTAAATGGAAATGCAAGATTTTTTGGGGTTAATCCAAAGCTATTTAGATTGATTTTAAGCACCAAAAGAAATGTGTAAATTATTTTAAAGCCCAAATTGAAATGTGTGCTATAAATTATCAAACTTGAATGCTTTGAAAATAACTTAAAACAAATAATAATATGCTAAATGATCAAAAGATAAGAATGCAAGAAAATATTGCAAAATAATGATAAATGCAAAGATTCAGGGTCCTTTGTGAAGGAAATGAGGTTCTCTTTTATAGAATCGACAATCGAGATTGTAAGCCAAAGAGTGGTTCAAATTTGATTTAAGGAAGCAAAATCCATCTGTAACGAAGATGATTGGTCGAAAGAGTTAGTTGACTGAACTGGTTGATTAGTTATTTTGGAAACTTCCAAAATCAGTTCTTAGTTAAGTGAACTATTTCCAAAATGAGAAATAAACAAGAATAAGTTAACTGAACATGACATGATAGTTTCTAAATCGTGAATAACTTAAATTGATGACATAATATGCATTTTTAATAATTTAAAAGATTCTAATGCACATTTTGATATTATTAATTAATTTAATTCCTTTTTTTTGAATTTAATTGACAATTTAGTGATTTATTTAATCAATATATTACAATATCAATTTAATAATTAACCTAAGGTTTATTTGCCAATGTAATGTACTTTTAGGAATTAATTAATTAATCAAGTACAATGATTAATTAGGACCTAGGGTTCAGGTCAGATCAGATCAGCTTGAAGTTGATGAATTACCTATTTGGTTTAGGACTTATAATAATTGAGATTAGGGTTTCTTGATAAGAAATTGATATTAGGGGTCTAGGGTTTAGATGACCATTTTTAGGTCATTACATTTGCCCCTCTTTGAATTGATGTGTGATCAGCACATTGATTCAAAGACCTGCTAGTTATGAGACCCAAAATAGTTTGATTTGAAGCGATGAAAGCATTCATTTTGAGGAGGACCGACTCCGAGCTTGGTTGGACGAAGATCGATCAAAAGATATAAAATAAAATACTCATTTTGATTTGAAGCGATGAAACTGAATATCTGTCAGGAACTCTTAAACCTTGTGATTGGTTTGGACAAATAACCAGTTTGATTTGAAGCGATGAAACTGATTACCGTTAAGATATTTGATTAGCAAGAAAATTGACTTGATTTGAAGCAATGAATCCAATTTTATCAGTGTATTTGGTTTCAATAATGAATAGCTCGTATAAGATCAATTTTTTCTGGTTTTGAGTCTATTCACAACTGTATAATACTATTGATTAACTTTCCTTTGATTTAAGATGATCTCAACTTGATTTGATGCGATGAAGCTGAGATGACCCAAGCGGTGGGGTCTTGATTGATGATGTGATCACTAAAATGTTGATGTATTGATCTTTCCCCCTCAGGAGCAACATCAAAATATGGCTAGGTGCCCCAATGATCAAAAGCAATTTGATTGATAACATGATGCAAGAATAAGCTGATTTGATTAGAAAGAGGTCCCAAGTGGTTAGGGATAGAATTTGTACTTGATGGGAGGTCCTATTGACCAGATATGAATAAAATTTATGATAGGAGGATTGGACAGAAGAAAGAATGAGATATTTCCATTGGTTTGGAGTCCAGATAGACTGATTGTGCATGCGGCCAACAATAGTTGACTGAAAAAGTAAAACATCAAAAATGACAAGTCAAATGATCTCAGATTTTGATTTCAATCAAAAAAATAGAATCAAGAGGTTTGAATTAGCCAATGGTGTAATATTTGATTCAATTTGAGTAAGTTGAAAATTAGGTCAAAAACCTATATAAGAGCCAAAAGGGTTTTTTTAATTCATTACAAATCGGCGAGTCTTCAAACCTTCAAGAGAGAAAATGGTGGTCCCCATGCATAGACATTAGTTCAAACTCTAGAGACTCCACAACAGGCCCACACACTACCTTGCACCTGTAAGTGCCTAATACGTTTGCCCTGTATTTCAATTTTTTTGTCAATTTGGTCATTTTTTTCAATATTTTTGACATTTTTTGACATTTTTTCTTGGATTCTTGTACGGGAGCATACGTAGGCTCGTACGAGTTTTTGCCCAAAAATATTCACTCGTATGAGGGAATTACAGTTATTGTATGCCTCTTGCCCTGTGCTCATACAAGTACATTCAATCGTGACCACTTTCTCGTACTAGAAACAATAGATGCTCGTATGTGTCTGTTTACTCAAATGGAAGTGCCCCAGTACTCGTATGAGTCTTGATAATAGTGCCAAAACTCATATGGAAAATAGTGGTACTTTTTTTAGTTTCTAAATTTTCAGGAGTGGTTTTTTGTTCTTTTGTTTCCTTTAGGTGTCTGTCTAGAACCTTTGTGTAATTTTCCAGAGTCAATCTGAACCATGAATTGATATACCTTCCATTTGTTTGTCATAGGTGCATTTTCTTGATGTCCAGTTCTAGATTACCTTCCCACCAACCATGCATCTATCTGGTCGATTAGATGAGGAGGAGAGGATTGTCATTTTGGCATGTGGTTTTTGATGGTTAGTGGGGATCATGGATATTCGGGTGAACCATAGTCTTCTTACCACTTTGGTTGAGAATTTTCACAATGAGCATAACACATTCCATATTCCCATTGGTGAGATCACAGTGACATTGGAGGATGTGTATAAGATTCTCTAGATTCCTATCAAAGGAGATCAGGTTAGGTATGAGGTGACCCATCATCCAAGGCGGATAACGTTACAAAGAGTTTTCCAGGATGACACTATCTTGGATCGATGGATTACCTAGGATGGGATGATGGCCCGATATGCGGCATAGTATCCCTTAGCATGTGTTCTAACAGGTATTATAGGATACATTATTATGCTAGACAGGGGACAATAGGGGTTCCAAATTGGGGTTTATTACTAGAGGAGCTTCTGGAGAGGCCAACAAAGCTCGCATGGGGAGTCTGCCTCCTAGCTCACATGTATCATGAGTTTCATGAGATTGTGTATCATGAGGCCAAGATCCTTACAATAGGGTTATTGGTTCTACAAATTTGGGCTTTGGAGCACCTTCCCATATGTAGGCTAGTAGCCAATGATGCATAACAAGATGGACAACCATTCATATACAAATATGTATGGTATGTTACACAACCTCATTTGGGGAAAATCAAATATTGGTACCACAAGTTGGATGACATGATAGTTATGAATTGATGACTGTACAAAGGTACAAAGGCATGGGGAGACTTGGGTAGAAAGAGAAGAGAGATGTTTCTGACATGTCCTTATATTGGGTGGACTCTTTTTGTTTTGGAGAGGTTTGTAGTCACCTAAGTGCACATGTAGTTTGGGTGTCTGTAGGATATTTCTACAGAGTTTACATCATATGCTTGATTTACAAACAAGGGAAGATCTGGATGGGGCACACACCTTTTTAATGCCACAGAAGTGCAAGAGATGAACATGATAGTTCAGGATACTTGGGATTATAGGAAGGACATAAAATATTTAGGTATGAATCCTAAGTATCAAGATTATTTTGGTAGCCATCCATTTCCTCATTTTACATATTCAATGGTGAGAGTGCCCATGATAGAGGAGATAGATCTAATACCTATGGCCATTCAAGTGACAGTTCCTAGGCAGACAGGTGAAGATATAGGGCCTAGTTCCAGCTAGACAACACCTACAATTGGGAAGAGGCAGAGGGGAGAGGGTTGCAGATTAGGTTCTATTGGGGTTGATATAGCCTCAAGATCATGGGATGCCCCAATAATAGGAAAAGATACAATAGTGTTTGATTAGGTAGCCCAACATGTGAGGCAGTGTCAGGATGGCTAGGCAGAGCAGGTATAGGATGACCCAAGAGAGTAGGGACACACTCCATGGGAGCAGGGACAATATCTGGGGGAGAAGGATCAAGGACCAAGGACCCCTTAGGATATAATTATTTCAATGAGAGAGAGTACACACTCTCTAGATAGAGGTGGCCGTAGCCCAAACCAAAGTTTCAAAGCGCGACTAGCACATTTTGGATTTGATGACAGATAGAGATCAGAGGATAGATGCCATGATTGTAGAGTGTGATCAACAGATTTCTTCTACTATTGCAGAGTGTGATGAGATGATTTCTTCTATCACCACAAAGTGCGATCATTTATAGCACATAGCTACACATGAGAAAAGCATGTCTTCCTATTATGTTGTAGCGTATAGTGCTACCATTCCAACAACGCAACATGTTATGCCTTTTTCATAGTTCATGGCTAGATTTGAGGGTGCACATATGCCTCTAGTAGATGATGTTCTATAGCCGCCGCAACCTCCACCATAGGTTCCTTATGCTAAGGATATGGCCAAGAGATAGCCATACTTTGCTGATATATATTTTTGATCCATTTTGATGTTATGCTCATTTATGGTCTTATCTACTTTTACATTTCTTTGATTGTTTTTGCATATTTTGAGATGTACCCCTGACACATTTGATGATCTATATAGAGACATATGATTTTATTTCCTCATACTTATGTTTATGTGATGTTTATGAGATGCTCGATTTACTTCATGATGGTTTATGTATGGATGCATTGCTTCTTGTGTTCTATGGATGATTATGTAAATGTTTATGCCCTTGTTTATGTATTTATAGTATGATGTCTAAATGTATGGACGGTACTTATGATGATGGTGGAATGTTTTTAATTTATTTTCTGATGCATATATATGTATGAATGCAATGTTAAGCATGTTATGGATATGTATTGATGCAATGATTTATATGATGCAACAAATGATATGAGTGTCATGGTTATGCAATGCAATGTTTCTAACATCTTATGTTTTGAAAAGATGATTGTCAACATAGGTACTCAATCATGTCTCTGTCAACACGCAACATGATCACTTGATGATGAGAAGATCGAATGATGTGAGGTTGAGATCCTTCATAGTGGAGAGAGATAACAATATTTTTTAGATTTCAACACCATGCAGATGGAATGAAAAACTACCATGAATGCAACCTAAGGTGCAGTCACTAAAATTTAGCCTTGAAATTTTTCATCATTGATCATTTTGGAACATTAGAGTTAATACAAACCTTATTGGTGCCACTGCAACCATAAGAGTATGCATGTGAATTGCATCAAATAAGATATGGGAAACTAACATAAGCATTGGGGCATAAAAGACAAAATGACCTGAACATTGTTTCTAGTTGATGTTGAAAGATTACACTGGTATCGGTGCATTCAAAGCCAAGATAGCCATGAGTGTGATCTAACATAAACAAGCAGAGCAATAATAGCCAAGGAGATAGTTCTAACTTCACCTTGGAATGAAAGTAAATAAGATCAAGGGATGTGAGGCTTTTACACCTTTGACGTAAGGAGGGTAGGAAGACTAGGGCCCAAGGCACTCCCAACTATCCAAACCAACTTGTAGAATAACATAGAAGCAAAAAACACAAAAATGTAGAGAGGAAACAATAGAAATTTTATATTATTTCATCAAACTTATTGCATGTCGGGCTATAAGGCCTTCCTAGTTTCGGCCATATACATTCGGATGTTTATATAATAATATTGATACATGAGAGGTCACATATCTACCATCTAAATCTGCTAACTCCTAATCTTCTATCCTCCCAAAAATCATACAAAAAATTGTTGCCTAATCTAAGAACAAAAAACCAAATATATACAAGAGTCCACCGAAGAGGTCGACACTCAGATGCTAAAGATCCAATATAGGAAAAAATAAAGACCTAGATTTAGGTCTACACACATCCCAATGAGAGATCACAACATTAATTATGCTACATAAATTAAATGAAGAAGTCCTCCAAAAGATCCAAATTCAAAAACACAACTTGGTAAGAAGCCAACCGAGCAATAGGAATGACTCAGTTAAGATCAATCGAGCAACATAAACAAATTGGTAAGAAAGTAACTTAGAAACATAAATGACTCGGTGAAGACCAAACAAGCAGCCAAAACATCCACCGAGACCCATCCATAAAGAAAGATAGAACAAGTAACTGAGCCTGAGCACTAAGAAAAGTAGTTACCGAGAAATTTACTGAGACACCTCCAACAAGCTACCGAACTAAAGAAAACATATTTTTTTGGTTGATCAGGAATTCCAAAGAAACCAAGATGCTCCTGCATTAGACACCTGGGGTTAAAAGAAATGATTCTCTGAATCAAGAGTGAGGTACACCCTGAATTGAATCCAACTCAGATTGAGAAATCCAAGATGAGTCCTCACTCGGTTTGTTCTTCCATTTTACTAGATATTCCATGTAATCCCTTCCTCTTTTACTTCTTCCAACTCTTTGTTTCAAAATCTGCTCAACTTCCTCTATCTATTTCTTAGGATAATCACTCGATATTGTCACTTCTTCATCAAGTTCATGATATTCATACAAATCTGAAATATTGAATATAGGCGATATATCCATTTCATCAGGTAATTCTACTTCATATGCATTTTCACTGTCAAATCTTCTCAATATTTTGCAAGGACCAAATTTATTCATTTTCAATTTACCATATGTTCCAATAGGAAATATGCCTTTCTTTAGATGAACCATAACTACAACACCAACTTCAAAATTTTATGTCTCCTTGATCTATATTCACTATCCTTGTATTTCTGATTACTTTTCTTCAACTTGTGTTTCACTTCCTCATGCAATTTATTCATAAAATCAACAAATTTCTCTCCTTCATCACTTCTCTTTTCTTCTCTAGAAATATCTCTCAAGTTTGATATACCTCTCGGTTGTGTGCCATTAACAATCCCAAAAGGTGTCTTTCCAGTACTTTTATTTATTGAACTGTTATATGAAAACTCTGTTTGTGACTATATCACATCCCAATTACCAGGTGTTGTTAGAATAACTAAGAGGAGGGGGGTGAATCAGTGGCTTTAACAATAATTCCAAAAGATCCAACCAAACAATTATCTCTCAAATATACTACCTTCACTTATCTTACAGTACCAATTTCATCAAGATGTATGCCATAAATAATCTTAACAAATATAAACTGCTCGGTAAGATATACTGTTTATCTTTTTTGGACTTTACCGAGTAGAAGTAAATAAACTTAGTGTTAACCGACCAATCCAGTTTCAATAATGTGTAAAACAAAATATCAATGCAATAAAACATATACATATTTGACACATATTTTAATGTGGAAACCCAATATGGGAAAAACCACCTTGGATCGGTAACCCAAAATATTTTCACTCTTCTAAAGTGAGCTCGGTAAAGAGCCAACCCTATTAAAGGTTACAATACACACTATTAAGTGTGACCTTGTTAGAGGATTTAAAACCAACTGTTTGTCTTTTGACCTAACACTCACTATGCAGTCAACAAGAAAAACTTTTGATACTCTTGAGTATCTCAATACAATAAGGACTGTTAAATCCCACTTGGTTAAGAGATTTTTTGGATTAATGGTAAAATTGATACAATAAATAATCTGTTCAAAATACAACTTTGATTTGCAAATATTCAGATCTATTGTTAATCCAATAATACCTCTCTGATCAATATATACTTCAGTTCCTTTGCTTTCTATCTTTATTATTCTCGGTGAATGCTCTGTCCTCTGTTTCTTGATGTCTGTAGGATTTCTTAGCTCTGTTCTTCAACCTATATGATTAGATCTGCATGAAGAGTTCTATTTTCACACAAAATATACTCAACATTCCTCTTTTTGATAATGAATTCCTTGTCTCTTTATATAGACATGATTAGCTACTCAATCTCCTTATTTTTTTCGTAGATCTCTCCTTGATCCATAAAACTCGCCATGATTTTCTTTATCCCTTAAATCTCTCATTTAGTTTTACTCCATAAATATCTCCTTGATAACTATGAATAAAACACACTTTTAATATCCATTCTTACTTGAGCTTGAGTGATCATTGATAATAAAATAATCAATCAGTCAATACCTAAATTATAGCTTTGCCAGCTAAGCAATTTTGTTATTCTTTAACTCCAGTTATGCTCAGTTGTTAACTCCAGTTATGCTCGGTCATTAACTCTAGTTATTCTCGGTCATTAACTCTTGCTCGGTAACACTTGATCAGTTACTGTTGTGCTTGATATACCCTATGAATTACTCAATGTTCACTGTTACTCGGTGTATACGGACCTTTTATGTTTTACCGACCACCTAAAATTTGTCTTTTCAGATCTTCAAGGTTATGACAATATGTGTATGAACAATCAAACCATATCAAGTTGAGATCAATGACAATACAATACATTAACTGATTTAATGTCTTGCATTCACTTTTATAGCTCAGTGATCATCAACTTATCATCTTCAAACATTCAATCAATTATAGTTCATCAATCTCTCCCTTTAGCATTGATGGAAATGCAATATGAAATATGCAGTATAAAACATGCCATAATATACCAAAATTATTGTTCTATAACCAATTCAAATATCTAAATCTCAGTAAGCTCTTCTAGCTCAGATTTAATATGTTTAATCACTACAAAAAAAATGTTTACCATACAACTCTCCCTATAGATTTGATACTATTGTGTGCTCTCCCTATCTTCATTCCCTTCAATGGATAGGTGTAGCAGTTTTGTCTTCTGATTATTTCTCTCCCTTTGTTGTATAATCTCTTCTCCCTGATGGATATTTCATTGAATCTTTATCTCCCTTTGATAGAAATGCCAAAAAAAATATACAGCTTTGTATTAGCCAACAATATCTCTGGTGTGTGTATTCATATGTTATTGCAGTCCATATCTCATCTTGCATTAACATGATTAATCTTTTGATAATGTGTAGGCTAATGCAACCTCCTAGTCAACTTAATGATCAGTAGACAAGGGATGAACCCCTAGTCTATTCCGCGGGTATTCAAATTTATCTTTTGGCAATGTTTTTGTGAATACGTTATCTAGTTGCTCCTTGGACTGTACATATTCTAGTATTACCTATTTCTCTTGTACTTGTTTTCTCAAGTAATGATACTTAATAGATATGTGCTTTGTCTTAGCATGCATCACAGGGTTATTTGAAATGTTTATAGCACTTGTATTATCACAATAGATAATTATTGGGTCAAGAATTTCCTCATTCATGCCTTTCAACAATTTCTTGATCCATGCAATGTTAGAGCAATTTGCAGCAGCAACTACATATTCTACTTCTGCAGTTGATTGAGATATGCATCCTTTCTTTTTACTTATCCATGTGATAATCCTGTCACCCATAAAGAATGGTCCTCCTGTAGTTCTCTTTCTATCATCTATGTTTTCATCCCAATCAACATCAGTATAAAATTGTAGCTCAAATTTCCCTTCTTTATTGTACCACAAACCATAGTCTTCAGTATTCTTCAGATATCTCAAAATTATTTTAACAATAGTCATGTATGATTCCTTAGGGTTAGCAGAGAATCTTGCAACTACACCAACTGCATGTGCTATATCAGGTTTAGTGTGAACAACATAAATTAGTTTACCAATCATAGATCTGTATAAGGTCTAATTTACCTCGGTTGTCAATTTGCACCCAGTTGTCATAGGTGTTCCAACTGGTTTGGAGTCCTTCGTCTTGAATATCTTTAGAACTTCTTTGATGTATTTTGATTGTGTGATGTAGATGCCTTCATCCTGTTTTATATTCTATAGACCAAGAAAAAAATTGATCTCTCCAAACATTGAAATTTCAAATTCTTTTCTCATGTCATCAACAAACAACATTCATAGCATATCATTACCTCCAAATATGATATCATCAACAAATATAGTAGCAATCAAAATATTATCATCAGTATCTCCTTTCAAATACAAATTATTATTGTCACTTGTTCTAACAAATCCAATACTAATGAGATAAAAGTGAAGTCTTTTATACCTTTCTCTTGGTGCTTGTTTAAATCCATACAAGGCTTTTTGTAGTTTACAAACCATGTTCCTCTTGTTAGGATCAACAAACCCTTCATGTTGTTCAATGTATACCTCCTCTTCTAGTATTCCATTCATAAATGCAGATTTAACATCCACTTGGTATAATTTGAATCCGTTAAAAGCAGCATAAGCACGTAGAATTCTTACTCCTTCTAGTCTATAAATTGGTGCGAAGGTTTCTCCATAGTTAATACCTTCTTCTTGTGCATACCCTTTTCATACCAGTCTTGCTTTGTTCCTTGTGACTTCTCCATTCCCATTAAGTTTTTTTTTTTTTTTTTTTTTCTGAAAATCCATTTGGTGCCAATGACATTTTTGTCACTTGGTCTAGGTACTAATGTACATGTTTTATTCTTCTCAATCTATTCAATCTCTTCATACATTGCACTAACCCATTCTTGATTCTCAAGTGCAACATGAACAGATTTAGGCTCAAAATCACAAATAAAACATCTATTTTTAATTGACTTACTTCTTTTTATCATTCATGCTCTTTTGTCCCTAATGATCTGGTCCTATGGATGGTGTCTTCTGACATATTTAGCAAGTACAGGTTCAGATCTCTGTTCTTCATTTTGATCTTTATCACTCGGTTTAGCATTGTGAGCATTTTTTTGATTCTTGGTGTGTGCAACTTGTTGCTCGGTTGCATTGTTCTATCATTCGGTGTTAGGTTCTTCAATGTAGACAAATCTATTGTAATCTTCAGGTTCATTTCTTCTTTCCTCATCATTTTCCTCATCAAATTCATCCACTTTAATATTTTCACTCTCAATGATTTTGTTAGAAGATTTGTTTAGACATTTATAAGCTTTTATTTTAGTAGAATATCCTAGAAATAATCCTTCATCACTTTTAGAGTCAAGTTTCCCATTTCTATCATCTTTCAGTATATAACATTGACTTCCAAAAATTCTAAAGTAACTCACATTTGGTGTGTATCCATACCATAGCTCATAAGGTTTCTTATATGTGTCTTTCTTCAATTGAACTCGGTTTAGTGTATAGATAGAAGTACTTACAACTTCTCTCTAGAATGTTTGTGTGATGCCTTTTTCAATCATCAGTGTTCTGGCACAATAAAAAATTGATCTATTCCTCCTTTCAAAAATCCCATTTTTTGGTGGTGTTCTCAGTGTATAAACGTGTCTTGTAATCCCACGCTCATTACAAAAGTTAGAGAATTCATAAAAAATAAATTATCCTCCTCTATCTGATCTTAACAATTTCAGTTCTTTTCCACTTTGTTTTTCAACTTTATCTTTATACCTGTTATCCTAATTTTCAGAATTGCATCAAAGTAACCACAAATAGGAAAAAATTGCATTTTTTGAAGAGTCCCATTAATATTATCCTTCAGATATTATTAATAAACATTCTATCACTACATTCATTTTTAGAAGTTATTATTTGTACTCTAAGAGTTGATCACATTCAAGAATTTCTAAA
>MU224423.1:656795-677935 GCA_018584345.1 Thuja plicata
CGGGTGACTCCAGCAGCGGCCCCCACCGAGCTCAGCTCCACTGGCCCCTGCACTCCCTGACCTTTGTCGCCTTCCAGCCTGCGCCACCACTGGCCCCACCAATGACCACCGTGGCCCACTTCTTTGTGCCCCCGCGCCACCCTCCTCAGCGGCTCCCACTCCGCTCCGCCCGTTTGGCATCGTTTGGGCCCTTTTAGCCCCCTTTTGCAAGCGGCTGGTCCTATGGGAGACCGAGGGCTCTGTCCCAGCCCCCTACGCGTGCCATGCGCCCAGGGGCCAGAGCTTTTTTAGCCCTAGGGGCTTAATTTTTATTTTTGAGGTCTTTTTGACCCTCCCAGACTATTTTCTCTCTATCTTGAGCATACGGGGGTATTTTTCCAACTTCCATATACCGTCGGAAATCTCTTTCTGAGCTCTTTTTGATGATGGAGGTTGGGGTTTTGGGTTCTACTATTTTGATATTGTTTTATGCTGTCAAAGTCTGACGTTTGTTTTTTGCCTTCTGGGAGCCCTATCTTGCTCATCCAGACTCTGTTTTTGGCAAACTAGATATCGTCAAAAAGCTGGTTCAGTGAACTATTCAGTTGCAGGGGTATTTTTTCTAGATTCTACTCTAGGTTCTCTCTCCTCCAAGTTTGGAATCTTTCACACTCTAGCGAATTACTTGGGTTCTATAGGTCCTGGGATCTCTTCTTTTGATCTTCTGGCTCACTCTTCTTTCTGACTTCTGAGCTTGTATGCTTCTCTTCTGTAGCATTCTTTTTTCTGTAAATGCACTAAGATAAAGTGCCTTCTTCTGCATTTCTAAGATTTTGCACACCTTGTGTGTGTTGTACTTGCACTCCATTATAAAGTGCCATGGGGGGTTATGATGTTATGCCATTTTGTGCTCATCCACTAGCCCCTGCTGTGTGTCAGTTACACGGCCTTATTTTCCCAACATCCAATCCAATATGCCACTAGTTGTCCCATCTCTAGCCTTGTTGCTATCTTACAAAAGTGAGGAAATTATGCCTATTATTCCTCCTAGTGAATTGCAAAGCATAAAAAATAGTCAACAAAAGATTGAGAGCTTGCTATAGAATTTTGGGAACGAACTAGTAAACCTGAAAAGACAGCAAAGTCATCCAATAGCCCATACCCAAGGTCAATTTGTCAGCTCTTCATCTCAGCAGCCTAATCAGCCTAGTTATCAAAGCAGCAAGCAACAGTATCAGGGAAATAGTAATACAAATAGGCAAAACTGAAATCAAAGGCCTTATAATCCAACACCTCTCAATGCTGTTAGGGATGTTGTTCCTAGCCAAAATAACCTTGCTGCAGATTATGAGTGGTGTTATCCCTATAATGAACAACATGTTAGAGTAGTCATATTATAGCTAATAATTAATTCACTTAATAATTAGTCTATTATAGTCTACGCTTAAGTTAAACTTAGGCATCTCATTTAGGGTTTTCCCTTTAGGGTTTCAGTATCCTTTTATAAGGATTCACCACTTTGCATTTAGTAAGGAGATTGTATTGTATTCATTTTTGTTGATAATAGAAATTCATTCTTTCAACATGGATATCATGTCTCTAGCTTTTTGGCCGCCATAGCTTCTTCAGTCTTCTGTCTTTGCTTCTTCCTTGTGACAGGTTATGCATGCAAGTGTTCTTGGGAGAATAGGTGTCTACCTATTCTAACACAACACAATCAGTATAAGTGTACTAATGGAGTGCTCAATCAAGCCTTAATGGTCCAAAGTGTAATAGATTCATAGCCTACTATATCCACTGAAGAGACTCAGCCACACTGTGATACAACTGCTCCTGACACTGCATTCCTCAATTGGCAAGAGGAAGAGTTCTGTGTAGTGAATGACGATTCATCCATATCAGCAAACACAAGAGCCAAGAAGAGAGCTCTAGAATCAGAGCAGTCAGCTCCTAGGATTGCTGCTACAAATCAATCATCACCATTCCACCAGTTTCAATCCTAAAAGGGAGCTCTTCTCATGCCAACAGAGAAACACAGTATCAGAAATAGTCAGTTCAAAGTATTAGTAAGTCTCCTCAGAAGGTACAATTTGTTGTTCCTTATAACATTGTTGATAATATGAAAAAAGATGAGTGTTTCAATTTCCATGTGGGATTCATTAGCTATTCTAGGGCAAACTGATTTGTTAAAAGAGGAGCTATCAAAAGGTACAACAATGCCACATCAAGCTGTAAATCATCCTTCAAGAGTAGTCATGGCCAATTCAGAGCCTTCTAAAGTGCATGCTGAAGTAATTAGAGAAGAAAATAAGATTGGTAAGATGCAGCAGTCAGAAGTACAAGTAAGTAAAAAGGCTATAGATTTAAATCAATCAACAATACCAATTGAGAGAAAGCCAGCAAATATGAAAAAAATGATAGAAAAGGAAGGTAAGAAATCTGCAAATATTAAGCCTCCTCCCTTCTATGTTTCTTTGATTATTGGGAACAAATTGGTGAATAATTGCATGGTAGACAGTGGTGCAACCAGCACTATCATGCTAAAGAACATAGTTGGTGTATTGGATTTAAAATATGAGCCTCTTGAGAAAGGAGTTGTCCAACTTGATGGTTCTTCAGTTAAAACTGTTGGGGTTGTTAAAAATGCAAGTTTAACCTTGCACTCATGCCCAAACTTCTCCATTTCTCAGGATATTTTTGTCATAGATCTACCACCTTACTTTGCTCTATGTTTATCAAGAGACTTCACAGCCAAGATAGATGGATATTTCTCATCAGATTGGTCTCACCTTTATTTCAGAACTAGATATGGTGCTAAGGTGACCATAAAATCAGAATTATGGGCCAAAGACCATATAGAGCCTTATAATCCTAGCCCCATCAATGCAAGTTGTGTGATTATGGATCCAAATGAAATCAATAAGACTTCATCTTACAACACACAAAATGAAGGATATCCTGATTTTGTCCTAGATGAATGGGCAGCTAGAAGTGATCAAGATATTGATGTGTTTGATGTTGGTTTTGGTAATTATGTAATGTTAGAATCTGATTCAATTATTCCTAATCTGGTTAAAGATCAATGTCCTGAATCTGAATTATCTAATCAGCTATGGGATCTATATTTTTATGGATCAAAGAATAAATATGGTATGGGTGCAGGAGTTATGTTGGTATCACCTCATGGTGATAAATTTTATGCTGCTTACAAGCTATCTTTTCCATGTTCTAATAATATAGCAGAATATGAGAGCTTGATCCAGGGCTTAGAGTGGGCTAGGAAAAGGGGAATCAAATGTTTAAAGGCATTTGGAGATAGTGAGCTGATAGTAAGGCAGGTGAGAGGAATTAATACTGTTAAGAATGATCTGTTGAAGCTGTATAAATCAAGAGTGTCTGATATTTTGAAAGATTTTGATGCTTTCAATCTTATTTCCATACCTAGAAGGAAGAATATGAATGCTGACAGATTGGCTGGTATTGGTGCACATGCTACAATTATAGAAAATAAAGGACTGATTTCAGACCAGTCACATGTTAAGATTGTTGCAAGGCCATCTATTCCAGATAATGATGCTAATTGGCAAGTTTTCAATACTGACGAACACATCTTAAGTTTTATGACAGAAATTGAAGGGTTTTTAGCCCCTAAAGGTGATAAACATGATCATCAAATGGAGAATCAAGTGATCCAGCTAAAGAGTAACAATCTTCCGAGGGGATTGGTCAGCCTGGAATCAGCCTTCAACTCGGATGATCAATTTAAGAAAAGTAAAACCAGTTTACTGGTTAAAGAAGATCATTATGAGGAGGTGGAGATCTTTAGAGACAAATATCTGAAGGTTGGTAAAATAAAATCTCCCAGAGAAAAAGAATTGTTTATTGATCTTTCAGAGAATATAGTGATGTATTGCTTGGGATTATGTTGATTTAAAAGGGTTTGATCCTCAACTAACTCAACATACTATAGAGTTAGAACCAAATGCAAAACCAATCAAGCAAAGGCAAAGGCCCATAAACCATAAATTAGAACCTTTAATGCTGAAAGAACTAAGAAAGCTCTTAGATGGAGGCATAGTATTCCCAATAAAGCATACATCATGGGTTTCCAATCTAGTTTCAGTAAGAAAGAAAAATGGAGAGATAAGACTTTGTGTAGATTTTAGAGACTTGAATAGGGCATCTCTGAAGGATATACATCCTCTTCCTTCAATGGAACAAATCCTTCAATATGTTTTAGGTTCTGAAAGATTCTCACTCTTGGATGGATATTCTAGTTATAACCATATTTTGGTTAAAGAATCTGATCAATTCAAAATATCCTTTACCACTAAATGGGGTACAATGGCTTACAAAATAATGCCATTTGGTCTGTAAAATGCAGGGGCTACTTTTTAGAAAGCAATGGACATGGCTTTCAAAAATCTGATGTATAAATTTGATCTAGTATATCTAGATGATGTTACCATTTACAAAAAAATTGCAAACTAGCACATAGATCATTTGAAACAAATATTACAGAGATGTAGAGAGTTTGGAATCTCGCTTAACCCAAAAAAAGTCTATTTTTGTAGTACATGAAGGAAAATTGTTGGGGTACCAAGTGTCTAAAGGAGGTACAACAATAGATCCTTAAAGGATTCATGCAATTCTTGAATTATCACTGCCAAAACATAAAAATGGATTGCAAAGTTTTATTGGAAGGATAAATTTTGTTAGGCGCTTTATTCCTAATATTGCAAATTTATTGAAACCTTTGACTTCTATGGTAAAAAATAATGTGCCTTTCAGCTGGACTACTAAGGGAAAGGAGAGTTTTGAGCAAATTAAACATGCATTATCTTCAGCCCCTACTTTGGCTAATCCTAACTTCTTCAAGGATTTTTTTTTATATGCTTATGGTGGTATTGACACAGTTTCAACAATGTTGGTGCAAAAGAATGAGGAAGGACAGTAGCAGCCAGTAGCCTTTTTTAGTAAAGGTATGAATAATTATGAGGAAAAATATAGTTTTGTAGAAAATCATATACTAGCTGTTATAAAAGCCTTAAAGAAGTTTAAACATATGGTTGCTGGGAACAAAATATATCTGATGATTGCACACCCTAGCATTAAAGAATTTTTGTTAAATAAAGATGTAAGTGAAAAAAGGGCAGCGTGGATAACTAAAGTCATGGAATATGATGTACAAATCCATGTGACCAAGCTAGTTAGAGGTAAAGGCTCATGTGCTCAGTTGGTAGAAGGATAAAATCGGGTTAAGCCCACTGAAGAGGCCATCTCACCCCAAGGTGATCCTATACTAGTTAATGATTTAGCATCCTGGTTGTCAGATATGACCAGATTCCTGCAAACTAGCCAATGTCCGATAAATCTTGATAGGGACAAAAGAAGGTACTTCAAGATTCAATCTATTCCTTATGTGATAATTGATAACATTATGTATAGGAAAGATCTTGCTGGTATGCTTCTTAGATGTATAGATTATATTGATCAAAATAAGATTTTATCTGAATTTCATGATGGATCTTGTGGAGGGCATTTCAACCCCAAAACTACAACATGGAAAATTATGAGAGCTGGCTATTATTGGCTAGATTTATTTAAAGATGCTCATTCATGGGCAAGAAGATGCCAAAATTGTGCTATGTTTGCAAGAAAACAAAGGTTGGCAGCATTGCCTCTGAAACCAATCATTGTTGATCATCCATTCAACAAGTGGGGAGTGGACTTTATTGGCCCAATAAACCCTAATTCTAGTGCAGGTCATAAATGGATCTTGACTGCTACAGATTATTTTACTAGGTGGATTGAGGCCATGGCACTAAAGGAATCTTCTGGAAATGTTGTTCTGAATTTCTATGATGATATTATTACAAGGTTTGGAGTTCCTCACTCCATAGTATCAGATAATGCCTTGTCTTTTGTTGGATCATATATAACTGAATGGGCTGTCAAGAATGGTATTTATTTAAGAACTTCTTCTAATTACTATCCACAGGGTAATGGTCTTGTAGAGTCTACAAACAAAAACCTAATCAGGATCATCAAGAAGACCTTGCAAGGAAACAAAAGAGATTGGCATTCTAAGTTGAAGGCAACTTTGTGGTTGGATAGAATTACACCTAAGCAGGTAATTGGGAATTCACCCTATGTTCTTGTTTATGGAAAAGAGGCCCGATTACCCATATCTAAAGAATTTCCTACGTTATAGCTAGCTGATCAAATGCTACTTTTTAAAGAAGGTGATTCCCTTGCCTTGAGGTATGCTAGTTTATTACAGTTGGAGGAAGAAAGGAACAGGGCCTTTGAAACTATGGAACTAATTCAAGTACAAACTAAGAATTCTTTTGACAAGAAGGCCACATATAGGGATTATAAAGAAGGTGATCTAGTACTTAGGTGGGATGTACTAAAAAGAAGGCCAAGGCAGCATGACAAATTTGATAACTTTTGGGTAGGCCCTTTTGTTATTACAGCCCATAGAGAAAACAATGCTTATCAGTTGTCCACAACTGATGGAGAAGTTCTACAAATTCCAGTTAATGGAATACACCTCAAGCTTTGCTTTGAGGATTAGGTTTTAGTCTAGGTTTCATTATCAATAAGTGATGTCCAAGCACATAATTCTCTAGGTTGCTTAGGTCTTTAGGTTGCATTGGTCTAGGGTAGCTGCATTTTCATTTCAATAATGGTTGCATTCATGGTTCTGGTTTCCTAACTCCATTGCCCAAGGATAAAGGTCTAGGGTTGTGTCTAGCAGGCATACATCTAGCAAAAGTCACCAAAATTGTTATCCTAATTTTAAGCATTGCATCAAAGTAGCCACAAATAGGAAAATATTACATTTTTTGAAGAGTCCCATTAATATTATCCTTTAGATATTATTAATAAACATTCTATCACTACATTCATTTTCAGAAGTTATTATTTGTACTCTAAGAGTTGATCACATTCAAGAATTTCTAAATTATAATTGATCAATTACATTGTACATTCAAATTGAATGTGTGGTACAAGTGTTGTTTCATCTTTCTTTTCATGTCAATAATAGTACATTGCAGAATAGAAGGCATAATTGAAAGTATGGAGTAAGGGTCCCATGCATTGCCTTGTGGTTGGTTTCTGCATCTGCATTTAGGTCTCTTAGGATTTACCTACATCAGGAGAAGAAAAGCTAGATCTAAGCAATACATGCAACACAAACATCATACAATCAGTTCATCTAAAGTTGCATATCAATCTGATGAAATCAATGTAACAAGAAAACATTCATTCACAGTATCTGAAAAATAGTATTAAAGGGAATTTTTCCAAACATGAAACCTTTTACTATTTATGATCACTTTGATATATGTTATTCTTTTCTATCAAATCAGATATTGAAACAAACTTAGCATATCATCTGAGAAACTTGTTTTTCATAATTTGGTTAACCTACTAGTTCAACAAATGATACAAACCAACCAACACTCATGAGTGAATGTAATATTATCGTACATTCAGTCACAAATGTTAATTGATGCATATTATCTGATGACCTAATAAATTAAACAATGTTTTGTGTGCAAATGGGCAGATGTGTATGATTGAATGTAGGGAGCAGGGAAAATAATGCAGTGGATGTCACGAGCCTGTGCTCGAACTTCACATAAGTCATTACATGAAAAAGGGGATTGTTTACATCTCAGGAGGTTACTACTCACATGTATAATAATGATAAGATGTAGACACATGAAGGAGTTCAAAAGATGCTACAGGAGGAACATGAACAAAGAAATGTGGAGAAATGCAGAATTGAAAGAATCTAAAGTCCACTACTTTCATGAAAAGAAGAGAGTTTGAGAAATGCTGTTACAGTAAGTACATCTTCATGCTTTCATATGATAGTTAAAGGTTCACTTTTGAATATCAAGATTGAAAAAAACACATGTCTGATGATCGAGCATATTTTATATGACATAATGATGCTATTATGTTCATGTTAAAAAGATGAATTTTCAAAAGAAATGATGTATAGCAAGAAATGTGAAAGCTACAAGTAAATTACAGAGATTAAAAATCTCAAATCAGCATGGGTTTACACATATGGAAGACAAGCATGATGAACAGAATATCATAAAATATGCAGAAGGTTCATCACATGATGTCATGTTTAATGGTTCTAAAAAATGCAGTTTCATACCTTCAAGCAAAGTTTCAAAAGAAAGTGTCTTTATGCAGAAATACATTTCATACTACTGTTTTAAGAAAAGATGGTCATTAATGATAACAGTGCAGGGTTGTTTCAGATAGTGGACGTTCGGCTCAAATAGGGAAGCATTTTTTTTATGCTTATTATAATTTTGTATTCAATGACAGCAAGAGGAATGTCTTTTAAAACATTTAACATTCATGGAACCCGTGTTTTACTGCAAAGTCCAGACAAGCATAAAAAGGAAAGTCAACAATAGATACATCTTTAAAAGCATGTGGGTATAACAGCAAAGTTCAACATTAAGTAGTGTTATAGTGATGGGCTCGACAGCAAGCAAAAAACCAGTTTGAAAGCTATTTAAATGTATTTGACAACAGTCGACATCTAGTAGAGCATAATATTAGCAGTGATTGTCGACCACAATAGTGCATCACTATTTTTGTTTTGCAATTAAAAAATTTGTAAGAAAAATAACGATGATTACTTATCTGTGGAAAAACCCCAAGATGCATTCGAGTATGAGGATTGATAAATGAAGCCAAAAGGACAGCAAGTTTCTATTTAAATCAGCAAAATGGGTTCCTGTTGTTTGAATCTACATATGTTGACAGTAAAGGGGAGGGAAAAATCAGAAAAAGAGAAAATATACCCAATCCACCAAAAAAATAAAAGATGAAAGAGAAAATGAACTTATCTGTGTATGCAATGTGGTTTTTGCCTTGTCATTTTACTTTCAGTCATGGTTTTAATCAGCTTGCAGAAAAACCATGAAGCTTATGACTGAAAGATGTCATATCTTAAAACTGAATGTTTCTACCACATCTTTCAGTCATAAGCTACATTTTTTCTGAAGAGAACCCACATGGTGGTCGAGGTGATTCAGTCATAGCTTGGTCTGTTGCCTGTGTTTCTGAAGGAGGAAGCCAAAAGACAACCCACAACATTCAAAGGACAAACAACAGAGGCTGCGGTATTTCTTCCAGTCTTATGATACACTATGAACTGAGGATGAGTTTGAAACTGTGGAAGAGATATCCCCAGTTTAGAACCAAGTTTTATGGTAACTCAAACACCTCTCCCATAGTTAAAAATCACTCCCAGACTTGCAGTGGTGTTTCTCCATGTTACACTATGAACTGGGGATGAGTCTGAAACTATGACTGAGATATCCCCAGTTCAAAACTGAGTTTTATGGGCTCGACACCTCAGCCATAGTTCAAAATCATTCCAAATTTGTAGTGGTGGCTGCAAGTGAGAGGTGTTCTACTTCAAAGTTTCATTCATATACAACAGTGAAGGCCGAGCTTCATGGGTAACTCAAACAATCATGGCTTCATTCATTCAAAGCCCACGATAGTGGTCAAACTAAAACTTCAAAACTTGAGTTACAAATAAATCTGCAACGCCATTTATATTGGCTTAAAGACACTACATCACCGAGTGTTCCAGCATTTATCAAGATGGGAGTCAATTCACTATGAAGCCCAAGCTCAAGAAAAAGAAGACCAAAAGCCACGGCCTTTATTGAAGAAAAATACAACAGAAAGATGCTATGTGTTATGGTGAACATAAAACTACATCTTTTCTTCCTCCTAAATCTCATGAAACTAGAGTTTCTCCACAAAATAGACGCAGATACATTGCAGAGATCATGGTTTCCAGATTCAACATGGCGGTGCCACAGAGAAAAAACCCTAACTCACAGATGAAATTGATGAAAATGCATTATGTTTTACTCATAATTGAAATCCACTATTAGATAGAGTAAATGCAGTTGCAGTTCCCAGTGCATCGACATTCCCTCCATATTGCCACAATGGTACCTTTAGTGCCACAAAGTCTCAAACTGTCCCTTCCAACCAAGATAGTCAAGTCAACTACAAACCATGGTGACCAAACAAACTGCATCTGCATCAACTACAGTGGTATGGTGTCAGCAGAGTTGGGATTAACTATGATGCCGAGTTGATAAGGGTTTCATCCCTTTGAAGTTAGGTTTTTAGGTTTTCAAATAAGGTTGTAATGCATTTAGGATTCGAATGTCATGTATTCAAATAGGTAAAAGTTGATAAAGCATGTAACGAGATATATTCTTATCTATCAACTTAAGGGTGCAAAACTTAGGGTTTTGATTTAGGGTGCTAATTTGGCCCTATAGTTTAGGAGATCTATATCATGGAGGGTTTTTTGGGGGAAATTTTTTGAAAATCCATGTTGGCTATTTAGTGGAGGATTTGCTTCATGTTTAGGGGGTCAAGATTGTGGAGAGAAGGGCTTTAGTGAATTTCTATTTCCTATAGCTGTCTATTTATACTTTTGTATCCATTGTGAGTTCATGCTTGTGATTTCGATTTTGTGCAAGAGGATGCATCTATTCCTTGCCATTATTCTGAAATTCATACATGTAATTGCATACAAATTTTGAGAAGAATATAGTTGCCCCACTTTTCATACATTTTGTGATCATTTGTTCAAATCCTTTTTAATTTTCTATATTCAAGTGTAATTCATCTGCAATATGGATTAGTGGATTATATTATTCCCTATTCTAGATTCCAGAAAATAAGCCTTTTGCAGAATTTGCATGTTGTTAATAGTAAGATTACTACTTGTGGTTAAACCCTAGTTGTGGCCTTCTAATTAGCCTATATATTGGATAGTGAATGAAAGTGCAGAGATCACTAGGGTATGTTAAGTGAGTGTCAGTTTTAAGCTTTAAGAGATCTGAATCTACTTGGTGTATCACCTTTTCAAATTTTATTCATGCAATTTTAGTTTTAAATCTTTCTCCCTTTTCTCGATTTAGTTTTCAATCAGGAGGTGATATTCTATACCAAATAGGAACCGGCCTAGAATCTCGAGACTCTTCCTCATCCATAGCTCACCCACAGCTAGGGGAAGTTTCCATTGTCAGATAGAATTTCCATAAAGTCTTAATGCCTGATTTAGGGTGACAATTCTAAGCCTAAACAATACCATCTGAACGTCTTAAATGCTTCATATTTATCTTTTAAGAACATGACAGTCATCATCCTAGAATAGTCATCAACAAATAGAATAAAGTATCTATCACCATAATAGCTCTTTTTTCTTATTGGTCCACATAAGTCAGTATGGGCTAACTCTAGAATAGAATTAGACGAGTAGGTTTTTCTCTTGAAACTAGACTTTGTCATTTTTTCTATTTGACAATTCTTGCACATAACATGGTCGGGCTTTGAAATACTCGGTAAGCCTCTCACTTTTATTTTCTTACTTGTCTTAACCATGTTGTCAAAATTCACATGACATAACCTTTTATGCCAAAAACAAACATCTTCATTTATAGCTAATAAACAAGTGGTCTCAATATTATCAAGATAGAATAGATTACCTTTTTTTTTTTCACCAGTACTGATCAACTTTCCTATTCCATTATAGATCATTGCATTTTTGTTCTCAAATGCAACTCAGTGTCCTGTTTTGTTTAGCTGTGAAACACTCAATAGATTATAGTTAAGTCCTTTCATCCAATATGCATTTTCACATCTGATTAGATTATTCAACATGATGGTACTTTTTCCTTCAATTGGGAAAGGTGATTCATTACCCATCCTAACTGATCCACCATTATAATATTCAAAAGTTTCAAAATTTTCTTTATCTCCAGTCATGTGATGAGTACAACTATCAATAATCCATATATCATTTTTGCTAACTTTAGATATGAGTGTTGTTTCAACATACCTTTCTTTTTCATCTAAATCATCCTTCATAGCAACAAATACTACTTCAATATCTTAAACAGAATCAGTATCAGAATTTTCAGCTTTGTTCTCACTTAGCTAAAAAACCTTCTTGCCTTTGTCCTTGTAATCTCAGTCATCTCTTCTGTCAGAGTGTCAGTTTTTTTAGTCTCGGTCATCACTTCTGTCATACTTCTTTTCATAAGATCTGTCATTGTCTCTTTCATCCTTTCTCTTGTTAGGGAATCTAGCAGAAAAATGTCCAATTTATTTGCAATTAAAATAGACCAATGGTAATTTACCTTTATATCTTCCTTAATTACCTCTATGTAATCTCCTAGCCACTAGTGCTTCAAGTTAATCAAGTTCTTTCTCATCACTATCACCGTCACTATCATTTCTCATAGTGTGTTTGTTACTAGATTTGTTTATTTTCAGAGAAGACTTGAATGCAGACTCAATAGTAGGTAAGACACTGTTGTCATAGTTGTTCATATCAAATTAAATAATTGTACCAATCAAACTATCAAGAGTGACATCGTTACTAGCTATTGTTCTCATTTCTTGAACTGCGGATACTCTAATAGCATAAAAAGGTAGTAAGGTTCTCAAAATTTTACTTACAACTATTTCTTCATCAAGTACTCCTTCCACTCCACAGATAGTATTAAATAATTATTTTATTTTTTCACTGTACTGAGTGATGTTCTCTCCTTCTTTCATTCTTAGGTCATCAAACTTTCTTCTTAGGCTTTCATCTTTAGCTCTTAACACATTGGCATCTCCTCCATCTACTAGCTTGAGTTTGTCCCACATTTTATTTGCAGAGGTGCATGATTTCACATCTTCAAATTCAACATCAATTAGTGAAGAAGAAAGTTCTATCATCATAGAATTGTGTTCATGTTTCTCTCTTAATTGATCAACAGTAAGAGGTCTAGTAGGTGTAGAATATTCAGTATCTAAGTGTTGTGTAACATCATTTCTAATACTAGATAGATGAAGTCTTATCCTAATTTTCCATGATGCAAAGTTGTCCTTGTTTAACTTAGGCACATCCCTTTTACTCATCTTGTGATCTTTTAGCTTAAGTCCCTTTAAAATTTTCTTCCAAGAACCAAAGCTTTGATACCAATTGTTAGAATAACTGAGAGGGGGGGGGGGTGAATCAGTGGCCTTAACAATAATTCAAAAAGATCCAACCAAAAACTTATCTCTCAAATATACTACCTTCAGTTATCTTACAGTTCCAATTTCATCAAGATGTATGCCATAAATAATCTTAACAAATATAGACTTCTAATAAAGATATACTGTTTATCTTTTCTAGACTTTACCGAGTATCAGTAGCTAAACTTATTGTTAACCGACCAATCCAGTTTCAATAATGTGTAAAACAAAATATCTATGCAATGAAACATATACACATTTGACACATAGATTTTAACTTGGAAACCCAATATGGGAAAAACCACCTGGGACCAGTAACCCAAAATATTTTCACTCTTCTGAAGTGAGCTCAGTGAAGAGCCAACCCTTTTAAAGATTACAATACACACTGTTAAGTGCGACCTTGTTAGAGGATTTAAAACCAACAGTTTGTCTTTTGACATAACACTCACTATGCTATCACCAAGAAAACCTTTTTATAATCTTGAGTATTTGAATACAATAAGGACTGTTAAATCTCACTCGATCAAGATATTTTTTGAATCAATGGTTAAACTGATATAGTAAATGATCTGTTCAAAATACAAATTTGATTTTCAAATATTCAAATCGATTGTTAGTCCAATAATACCTCTCTGATCAATATGTACTTCAGTTCCTTTTCTTTCTTTCTTTATTCTACTCGGTGAATGCTTTGTCCTTTGTTGCTTGGTGTTTGCAAAATTCCTTTGCTCTATTTTTCAACCTGTATGACCAGATTTGCATGAATATTTTTATCTTCACACAAAATATAATCAACATTCCTCTTTTTGATAATGAATTCCTTGTGTCTTTATGTAGGCATGATTAGTTGCTCAATATCCTTTTTTTTGTCATAGATCTCTCCTTGATCCTTAAAACTTGTCATGATTTTGTTTATCCCATAAATCTCTCCTTTAGTTTTATTCGATAAATCTCTCCTTGATAACTGTGAATAAAACACGCTTTTAATCTCCTTCCTTTATTTATCTTAATTGATCATTGATAATAAAATAATTAATTAGTCAATCCCTAAATTGTATCTCTTCTAGCTAAGCAATTGTTTTGTTCTATAACTCCATTTATGCTCAGTCATTTACTCTAGTTATGCTTGGTCATTTACTCCAATTATGCTCGGTCATTAACTCCAGTTATGCTTGATCATTAACTCTTTCTCGGTTACTGTTGTGCTTGGTATACATTGTGAACTACTCGGTGTTCACTATCACTTAGTGTATACAGACCTTTTATGTTTTACCAACCAAATAAACTTTGTCTCTTCAAATCTTCAAGGTTATGACAATATGTGTATGAATAATCAGACTATATCAAGTTGACATTAATGACAATACAATACATTAACTTTTTTAATGTCTTGCATTCACTTTTGCAGCTTGGTGATCATCAACTTATCATTTTCAAACATTCAATTAGTTACAGTTCATCAGGTGTGTCTCCAACTAAGCATCTCAACAAGTTACCCAAATTATGGTTTACAACCTCTATTTTTCCATCAGTCTATGGATGAAATGTAGTACTATACTTCAACTTGGTGTCCAACTTCTTCCAAAGTGTTTTCAAAAAATAGATGAAAAACTTACTGTCTCGGTCAGAGATGATACTCCTTGGTAATCCCTACAATCTAACAATCTCCTTAAAGAAAAGATCTACTATATGTACTGCATCTGATGTTTTCTTACATGGTATGAAATGTGTCATCTTAGAGAATCTATCCACAAAAAAAAATGGAATCATTACCTCTTTTTTTCCTTGGTAAGCCAAGAACAAAATTGATGCTGATATCACTCCAAGGTTTCTTAGGAACATAAATCGGTGTATACAATCCAGTATTCTGACTTACTCCTTTTGCAACTTGACAAAATCCACAAATTTTCACAAATTTTTGAACATCCTTATACAACTAAGGCCAAAAATACCTTTCCTTAAGAAAACTTAATGTTTTATCAATACCAAAGTGTCTAGCCAAACCACTACTATATTTTTCCTTTATCAAATTAGTTCTCATTGATCCTCTCGGTATGCACAATTGAATACCTTTGAACAAATATCTTCTTGAATGAAGTAGTCTTCATACTTGGTTGATTTGGAATAGGTATTTTTCACACTCTCTATGTCATCAAAACCAAGAACCTAAATTCTCATTTCAATCAACAAAGATCTTCTTCTACTCAACGCATCAGTAACTCAGTTAGAAACTCCAATTTTATGCTTTATCACAAATGTGAAACTCTGGAAATACTCTACCCATTTCATATGTCTCTAATTCAACTTATTCTCACTACCCTAATACTATAAATCCTTATGATCAGTATACAAAAAAAATTCATTTGACATCAAATAATGTCTCCATTTCTTCAGAGCTTGAACAATAATATAGAATTCTTGATCATAGACAAAATATTTCCTTTTTTGCATCATTCAAATGTTCACTAAAGAAAGCAACATGTTTACCTTATTGAGTCAACAAAGCTCCTATTGTGATTCCACTTGCATCACATTCAAATTGAAATACCTTATTGAAATCAGGTAAAGTTAATACATGCAATTCACCAACCTTCTGCTTCAATGTTTCAAAACTCTTATCAGCTCCATGTGTCCATTTGAATTCTCTTTTGTCTCCTCTCATTGACTCAGTCATAGCATTATAAATAGAACATAAATTATTGATAAAATTCCTCTAAAAAATTTCCAATCCATGAAATTATCTTACCTCACTGACATTCTCAGGTGTAGGCCAACTAAGTATAGCTTCAACCTTCTCAGGATCCATCTTCAAACCATCAACTGAAATCACAAAACCTAAATACACAAGTTCTTCTTTCATGAAGGAACACTTTTTTCATATTTATCAGAAAATTTTCCTCTTTCAATCTATGCAATACTGGTCTTATATGTTGGAAATAATGGGAAGTGTGTATTGAGAGGGGAGGGGTGAATCAGTACCTCTAAAACTTTTATCTCTTTTAACCTTTATCCATTGTGTAATCAATTGCATATCCAACCACCTATTCTATACTATCTTTATGTAAGATATATCAATTCATCAACTTAATCAAACATGTAAACATTCATGAAAGTAATTGAATCATAACACAAGATATGGTAACGTAGAAAACCCCTGTTAGAAGATAAAAACTATGGTGGGGATGGCAACCACAAAAACTTCACTATCTGCAGATTGGAAGGGGCCGGTTAAGGCTTACAATTTGATCACTTCTGATGATCTACCCTATTAGGAGTATTATGTGGAGACTGGTTAAGGTCTACTCTATTAAGAGCTTTAGCAAAACTGTTTAGTGTGCACTCAGTTAAGAGATTTACAATAGGATTGTTAAATCCACCTTGAAAGGATTTCTTCTATTTGCTACACTTTTTAGAATGCAGAAAAAAATACTCATTGACCTGAGTGTATGCAATCTAACAATTGATGATTAAAGATCCATTACAAATCACATGTATAAATGTATCACCTATTGTGATTGATTAATACCTCTGTTGATTGGTAGCCTATATTCTTGATTCTTGATAACTAAATTCATATTTTGTTGTTTTTCTTCTTGAAACTCTCAGTCTGATCCATAGATATGCTCGTTGGCTATATTCATCCTCTCATCCTTGATAAATAATTATTACAACATCTATTTATATGATGGATTGACATAATTTAGTTTCACGTATTACAACACTAACTCTATGATCAAAGGTTTACAACTTGACCTTGATCTCCTAGTCTGCATGTTTTTAATCAGTTAGACTGATTAAAACAATTACCCCTTAAGTAATGGTTTTAAAACAAATCAAGACTCTTGGTGTTTGATGCTCAGTTTTATCTGACTTTCGGTGTTTGATGCTCAATTTTATCTGAAATTAGTTTGACTGTCTTTCGGTGTTCCTTGGTTGAGCTGTCTCTCTGGTTCCTCCTTGTCTATTCTCTTGGTTTGCACTGCATTCTGATCATCGGGTTCCACTATCAATTTTCTCTTGTCGGGTTCCACTATATCATGATTGGGTTGCACTTTCGGTTTACACTACAAAATTATGTCATTAGTTTTCTCCTTGCTTAGCATTTTCGGTTTGAAATGAAAACCTGACTTTCAGTGTACTGTAACCAATGGTTTAAACAAATTTTTTTCTCATTGCATACTAATGGAAAAAATTTATGTTTATCAATCTCCCCCTTTGAAATTAGTATCAAAAAATGATGTGCAGAATACTAAAGAGTTATAGTATATACACCACATATTTACCTTAGTCATTTCATGACTCCCGCTATGCATATGCCGGTATAGTATAGTATATGTATATGTACACTTTGTCTTTATACTATCTCCTCCTTTTCTCCTTTGTGCTATATTTTCCTTTTCCTTTTCTCCTTTTTTATTTTTTTACTTATCAATTTACTTTTCCCCCCTTTTTGATAGTATGGGCAAAGGTGTATACCTATAGCTTATCAAAAATATGAGAGTGAGAGGACTTCATTTCCTCCATCATTTTCTCCCATTTCTCCTTTAGATGTTCAAGAGCCATATTCTCTAATGTGATCTATGCATGCATATCATAGATGCTTTTTTCTATAGACATCTCAGGGGTGGCGATAAGTTGCCTTGCTGAACTTAGGTTTGTTTGCAGAAGTGTGAGTTTCCATAATAATAGAGACTGAATCTTGGTAACCTCCTCTCTAAATTGTGATTCAAATTCCTATAGTTCTTTTCTTAACCTTTTTTATCTCAATGATATTCTCATAATACAATTTGATTGCATTTCCATCTGTGGTTAGACTTTGTGCACTTGCAGTTAGATCAGATTCGATCTTTGCAATCTTTTCATTGTTATCCTTTGTAAACTTTTCTAAAGTGCATAGCTTTTGTATTAAGGAAAAAAATTTAGTAATGATTGGATCTAATTCATTTGATAACTTTGAAATATTTACCTTATTCTCTTCCACTTCTTGGCTGATCTTTTTTGTCATTTTATTAAAACTTCTATTCTTCTCATTCTGCAATTGCCTTTTCTGCATCTATATTCTGTGTTGTGATAGCTTCAGTGAGGATGAAAAGTTGATATAGAATGGGGGCATTGTGATCAACATCAATTTTGGGAACTATCTGACTCAAGATGTCCCTTGTGTTCTCCATTACCAATGAATCTCAGTGCTGCTTCTTAAGCTTCTCTTGTAAAGCTTTTCTTTGACAGATTTCTCCAAACTCTTGGAGAGATTCAAAGTCTAATGTAGTTGGGTCACATTTCAGTATTTCTATGATTTCATCTTGTGTGACTTCCAACTTGTTCTTCTTTGATTTCTTCTTCTTCTTTTGTTCTCCACCTGTATGTAGAACCATAGCCAAATTCTCTGCTTGGTTTGATGTGCTACTTGATGGCTTTTGAGGTGTTGTACCTTTCTCTTACTACTCGGTGTTTTCTTGTCGGTTGTTTGAGGATGTCTCCTTTTCAACCTTCAGTATTTCTGAAGCTTCACCTTTTATTTCCTTTGGCATGGTATCAACTATCTTTTCTTTCTCATCTTTCTCTTTTTGCACTTCATCAGTATCTTTCATCTGTGCATCTTTCTCTGTAGTATCTCCATCTTTTTTTCTCCATCGATGACATTCTATTCATCAGTTGTGTCCTTCTTTTAATTAGATGTATCTTTTTTCTCATCATTACCATTATCCTTGGGTATGCTTGTGTCAGGATTGGGGGTCTTCTCCTTCTATGATATAATATTGATTGCTTGAATCAATAGTGGCACCTAGCTCGATATTTGTACTTATGCAGCATCAATTGTAGTGTCCTGTTCATCGGTTTGGTCATTGACAATAGTGACATCTTCATCTTTATTTACCTCATTTGCTAGATCATCGGTGATTTCAATAATAGTATTACCTACAGTAGTGTCTGACCATGTCTCATCTACAACATCCATATTCTTGCTTCCTGTAGTGTCTAATTCCTCTTTGTCCAATTCTACTGTTCTAACATCTTCACCACTGATAGTTATATGTTCGGTGCTCTATGTAGCCTGATCATCTTTGGTCTATTGAGTTTTGATAAGAGCAATTTGGGGCTTGTGACTTGTATCCTTTTTAGGAATATCAAGTATCTTTCTCCATTCAGCCTCACTCTTCCTGTCTAGGTCTAGTAAATGTCCCTTAAGCACTTGGTAGGCTCTCAACTTTGGTGAGAACCATTTGGAGTGAATTTTCATCATTTCTTTAATCTCCTCCATTTTCTATATGGGAGGCATGACTGATACTAGGGCTATTTCCCTAATCTATTTCTCAGAGTGAAAGGAAAATGCCCATCTTGTTGATAATCTATCTTGGAGTTGTTTTGGCATATTATCTGCCAATTGTATTGGGAGATATTTGAAGTTTATCATTTATTTTATCAGTTCTTCCTCAACCTTGTTCTGCTAATCGGGATCCAATGTTAGCCATCTTCTTACCTTGGTGTCGGTTAAGCCACCTATTTTTTCAATTGAATCACATATCTCATCAATAGTTTTAGGAATCTCAGTATTTTCTATTTGGATAGATTCATCTATGCCCTCTATCTCTTCCTTATTTAGGATTAGTTTCCTTCTCCTTTTTGGTGTTGTGGTCTTTGTGGTTGGAGTTTTTCTCTTATAGGTCCTTACTTGACCTTTCTTAATCAATGAAGGACTTGCATCCTTGGTTGTTTGAATTCTTGTCCTTGTTTCAATTGTAGTCCTAGGCTTCTTAGATGGTGGAGGTAATGGTGTATCTGACTCTGTTGACTCTGATGACATGTAAATGATTGAATGTTTGATAATGTTAAGTTGAAGATAATGAAAGGAATTAAATCAGTTAATGGTTTATATTGTCATTGATGTCAACTTGATATCATCTGTACGATCATGCACATAATGCCAAAGACTTCAGAGAATCAATGAAACATAGATTATGCTTTCAACAATGCATAAAAGTCAAGTATTCACTAAGTGACAGACAACACCGACAGAATGCACACCATCGGTAAAGGAAAAGAAAAAGTCACAGTGATGCCCGACGAGTAGAAGACAGTGTTGCCCGACGAAGAAAAATCATAATGATACCCGACGAGTAAAATCCAAGGATGCCCAATGGACGGAGATCTCGAAGCTAACTAGAGTCACACCGATGGACCTGGCAGTTGTCACTGACAACTAACTACAGAGTTGACCGACAAAACAAAGAGTTCATAAAATGACAAAATATCTAGCTGGCAGAGCTTAAAGATTGACTTAACTGGTTTTTTTATTTGTTTTATTCAACTAGAGTTAAGTAATTTATTTAAATAATATTTGTACAGTTGGCAAGAAGATAACAATGAGATAAATTAGGAGTTAAAGCTGTAAATCAGACTGGCTGGATTGTTTTTCACGCCAAGAATCAAGAATTAAGGAATATCATGTCTATATAAGAGACAAGCATAATTCATTTCTGTAATCACAAGCAATCACATACACAAAAGGGGAGTGAATAAAAGAGGATGTTGAAGAGAAAATGATGAAGGATAACTTCATTCAGTCCTGATCAATCAAGTTGAAAGAGAGATAAAGAATTCTACAGACACCGGCTAACAGTGAAGCACATCATCACAGAGAAGAAAGTGTGGAGCACAAGGAATTTAATTGATATATTTATCATAGAGGTATTGTACTTCAATAGATCTGAAAATCTATAATTCAAGTTGCATTAGAAACATGTCATTGTGTTTCAGTGTAAACATTGAAGCATTAAGTCTCTTAATAGAGCAGGACTTAACCATCTTCTACATTTGAGGTATATCCTAATAGATTTCCAAAAAGATTATTATGAAGATAGCATTGAGTGCCCGATACCGACACACAGTCTAAGAAGGAGGCTAATGCAGTTAGGTAGCACTAGATATTCCAGATACTTATTGTTCCCATAGAGGTTGATCAATATTGGTAGCATATACATGCCAGATATCAAGTGACATTCTATTATTAAAATCCTCTAACAAGGTCACACTTAACAGTGTGTTTGTAACCTTTAACAGGGTTG
>MU224423.1:682046-716788 GCA_018584345.1 Thuja plicata
TTGGTCTATAGATCATTCAACAAAGTGAAGGTATTTTCATTACACAGTCCAAATACATCAAAGAGGTCCTAAAAATATTCAAGATGGAAGATTCCAAACTTGTTGGAACACCGATGGCTACTGGATGCAAATCAACAAAGGAAGACAAGACAACATAGGTAAATCAGACTTTGTACAGATCAATGATAGGAAAACTCATGTATGTTGTACACACTAGACCAGATATTGCACATACAGTAGGAATTGTTGCTATATTTTATGCTAACCCCAGGGAATCACATATGACTGCTGTGAAAAGAATTCTAAGATATCTAAAGAATACTAAGGAATTTGGCTTATGGTATAGAAGAGAAGGAAAATTTGAACTTAAGGTGTTTATCGACATTTATTGGGTTGGAAATCTTGATGATCGGAAGAGCACAACTGGAGGAGCATTCTTTATGGGTGACAGACTTGTCACATGGATTAGCAAGAAGCAAGGATGCATCTCACAGTCTACTGCAGAAGCATAATATGTTGTTACTGCTACAAACTGCTCAAATATTGCATGGAACAAAAAGTTTCTAGAAGGTATGCATATGAAGCTCTCAAAACCAGTGATTATCTATTGTGATAACACCAGTGCAATAAACATTTCCAAGAATCTAGTCATGCATTCCAAGACTAAACACATTGCAATCAAGTATCATTACTTAAGAGAACAAGTTCAAGAAAAAGAGGTGATACTTGAGTATGTGCAATCCAAAGAACAATTGGCCGCTATCTTCACCAACCCACTTCCCAAGGATACATTTGAGTACCTGAGAAAGAGACTAGGGGTCAAACCCTTTTCTACCAGTCAGTAAAAGACTGAAGGCTACATCAACCTATATATTATCGGAATATCATTCATGTTGATGCAAGCAAACAAAAAGATGAACTTCAAAGCTACATCTATATACAAAAAGGTATTTATCAGAACCGAGCACCAGATCATATTGATGTATTGCTAATGGATAAGGGAAAATCAAGGAATATATTATGGATCAAGAGAAAAGATCACTTGACATTAATGTCAGATATCTATGAGATATTTTTTTGGCATTGTTTTCAAAGGGAGAGAATGTATCCATATTATCACAAGAAATTATTCATCATTAGATTACTCCAAACAGGGAGAGATCATATCCATAGGGAGAGAATTTGTATGAAGGAATCATATCCATAGGGAGAGTTGCTGACAAGAGACAAAGACATCAAAGAAGAAGAACAGTCAAAAGAGAGAAATTGACACAAGAAGAGAACACAACACATCAGTAAAAGAAACACAGAAAGCTATAAGAATCAAATCTAAGCTAACACAGAGCTTACTGGCGGTCAGACATTTGTATCGGTTATTAAAAGTAAACTATTTTGTAATTTGATGAATCTCAACAATTGTATTTCATATTGTATTAGAAATAGTATAGTGTGACAATATAGTATGTTGCCATCAATGCCAAAGAGAGAGATTGATGACATGTAACTGATTGAATGTTTGATAATGTTAAGTTGAAGATAATGCAAGGCATTCAATTAGTTAATGGTTTGTATTGCCATTGATGTCAACTTGATATCATCTATACGGTCATGTACATAATGCCAAAGACTTTAGAGAATCAATGGAATAGAGATTATGATTTCAGAAATGCATAAAATTCAAGTATTCACTAAGTGATAGACAACACTAATGGAGTGCACACCATCGGTAAAGGCAAAGAAAAAGTCACAATGATGCCTGATGAGCAGAAGACAGTGTTGCCTGATGAAGAAAAATCATAGTGATACCTGACGAGTAAAATCCAAGGATGCCCGACGGATGGAGATCCCGAAGCTAATTGGAGTCACACTGACAGAACTGGTAGTTGTCACCGAAAACTAACTACAGAGTTGACCAACAGAATAGAGAGGTCAGAAAATGACAAAATATCTAGCTGGCAGAGCTTAAAGATTGACTTAATTGGTTATTTTATTCGACCAGAGTTAAGTAATGGATTTAAATAAGATTTGTACAATTGGAAAGAAGATAACTATGAGATAAATCAAGAGTTAAAGCTATAAATTAGATTGGATGGATTGTTTTTCATGCCAAGAATCAAGAATCAAGAATAAAGAATCAAGAATTAAGGAATATCATGTCTATATAAGAGACAAGCATAATTCATTTCTGTAATCACAAGCAATCACATACACGGAAGGGGAGTGAATAAAAGAGGATGCTGAAGAGAAAATGATGAAGGATAACTTCATTTAGTCCTGATCAATCAAGCTGAAAGAGAGCTAAATAATTCTACAGACACCGGCGAATAGTGAAGCACAACATCACATAGTAGAAAGTGTGGAGCACAAGGAATTGAATTGATATATTAATTAGAGAGGTATTGTACTTAAATAGATATGAAAATCTACAATTCAAGTTGCATTAGAAACATGTCATTGTGTTTCAGTTTAACCATTGAAGCATTAAGTCTCTTAACAGAGCAGGACTTAACCGTCTTCTACATTTGAGGTATATCCTAACAGATTTCCAAAAAGATTATCATGAAGATAACATTGAGTGCCCGATACCGACACATAGTCTAAGGAGGAGGCTGATGCAGTTAGGTAGCACCAGATATGCCAGATACCTATTGTGCCCATAGAGGTTGATCAATATTGGTAGCATATACATGCCAGATATCAAGTGACATTCTATTATTAAAATCCTCTAACAAGGTCACACTTAACAGTGTGTTTGTAACCTTTAACAGGGTTGGCTCCTAACAGGGCTCACTTCAGAAGAGTGAAAATTTGGGGTACCCGTCCCAATGGTTTTTCCCTTAACAAGGTTTCCGCATTAAAATCCATGTGTTATGTGTGTATGGCTTGTTACTTTATTGTTTTACATTTCACATATGCATTTCTGGATTGATTAGTATACTCTACATATTTACTGAGTATCGGTAAATAGTTTTATTGCTTATCAGTTATCAAGGAGAATAAGGACAGACAAGGTAAACCGATAGACAGTTAATTATTATGAGTATTTCATGGCATGCATCTTGTAGGGACTTAATAATCTGAGGTGTATTGATTGGTGGTTAAAGTTTAAAGGATAAATTTTTGAAGCCACTAATTCACCCCCCCCTCTCAGTTATTACTAACAGACTCTAAGTCACTCTCCTTCTCAGCTACACCGATGGGTGACTGTCCCTCAGTTCCTTCTGTCTTTTCAGTTTCTTCCTCTATAACCAACAACCTTTTCTTCAAGTTCTTGACCATCTTGTCTTTCTTCTTGTCTATCTTCTTTATAACCAAGCCAGTTTTGATTCTTTCTTTGGCTTCTTCATAAGTGCCGAACTTGGGTTGTGTTATATCTAATGGCTCATTTATTAATGCATCAATTGCATCAGATGCTTGATCTATGCTTACCTCATACTCAAGTGGAGATAGACATGTTTTTCTCAGTACAGGTGGCTTGATGCATGTGAAGTCAGTGTCTACCATGAAACACATATCAGTCTTGAATTTTTCAATTAACTATTCGGGGATCCTTTTCTCTTTTGCATTCTCTCCTTCAATCCAACAAAGTATTCATCCATTACTAACTCAAAATTATCTCCTAGTGATTTTATAAACTCACTAATTTGAATGGTCACTGGTCTTATTGTGTCCCATTTCACATTTCCTATAGATGGAAAATATTCTTGGAAGTAGAAGAATATGTACATGATAAGTGAACCAAACTTACATGAATTTGACTTTGCATTCCTTATTGTCTTTAAGTTCTCTTCTAACTGCTTGAGTAGAAGTTCTGATAGATCTAATTGAATTCCCTTCTTGACAATTTTGTAAGTTGTATCCACTGCTCCGGATGCAATGTTGTTCATCTTGCTAGCCTAAAATAACTTTTATCCTAAGACACATGCTCTACATTTAAGTTCATCATCGGTAATGGTGGATACCTTAAGCCCTCTTCCATCACATTTAGCTCCTGTGTTTTTCTCAATGTTAAATTTAGGTGGGTGCTTCAATGCCTTTACCTTATCTATTATTGGATAACCAGTGACAACATGTATAACATCTTGTGTTATCAGTTTAGACTCATCCAGCCACAGCTTTCAGTCATGGATCCTGCTCAGTACTAACCAAATCCATTCATTCTTGAATTACTTTGGGAACCATAGGGAATTTTTGAGCCCTTTTACTTCTATATATTTTTTTTCTTCTTTAATAGTGCCATCATCTTTCATATCTTCTTGAAATATTTCTCAACCTCCAGGTCGCCAATCTCTTCTATCTTTCAATGTATGTATGCTTGCACTTCTTTGATGAGAAAAACCCTAGACGGTATTCTTGAAAATTCTATAGCATTTTTGGGTTGTGAGGCAACTTCTAGGCATATCTTATAATGTGGTTCCTCACAGGTACTATTCTTGATAAGATTGACCTTGTTCTTCTGAATACTCTTCAGCTTAGCGCTTCCTGATGTGGTCGCCATTGATTCTAAAATTAGGGCTTTCCCATAAATGATAAACAAAGTTCTTGGTTTATGCTTGGTACTTACTTTAACCTCTATAACTGTGAATGATCTTCTTGGACTATTTTGAATTGGGTTGGAGTCGCTTTGCAATGTTGTTGCTTCATGCTCTGGTCACTTCGCTCTAATCGCTTGGTGAAGAATGAAACCCTTCCATCATCTATTTATAGAGTTTTCCCTAAGTTGAGTCATTAATGCTCAACCACTCCTCGGTGTGTGAAGATGAATTCATCAGTTGATACACTAACTTTTCTTTTGGTGATAACATGATGCTTCAGGCAGTTGTTTAACTTGTTTCTTTTACCGGCGGGTTTTAGTGTTTGGCGAATGACAACTTTGTCAACTCATTTGGTTACCGACGGATTTTGGTTTACATTAGTAATTTTTATCTTTTTCATGTTAACCAATGATTCTCGGTTAGTGTAGGTAATTTAGCTTTGAATGTATACCAATGCATTTCGGTATGTATTGACCGACGGGATAGTTTTCACAAAATTTAACAAGTAATACCATAGTGCATCTATAATCATGCTAATTTGTCATTTCAACTATTTTTAATAGAATTGATGCAAAATATAACTTGGTATAATGTAGTTCCATACTTACTTGTTCTTCTCAGGTGGGGGTAGTGATGTCACCACATCCATTGGATAAGGTGTCACCAATTGCATTGCTTGGTCCATCTTCATCAGTGTTTGTAGATTTCCTCCACATTTTTTTCTCATCTTCCTAATTTCATCAATGGTGTTTCCATTTGCAAAGGTGCTGGTGTCTATCATTCGGTCTCTACAATCTTTCTTGAGATGACCAAATTTATGACAGTGTAAACATGCCATTTCGGGGTTAGTCCAACCTCTAGGATTTCTTGTCCATTATCTCATATAGTTTGCAGCTATGTGACCATATCTTCCACATGCTGTACAATTTTCCCAAGTGTTGTAATCCCAAACATACTGGTTACTGACTCTATTTGGTTGATAGGTAGTTTCTTGACCTTTAGGCTTTCATGCTTTCTTTTTCTCCTTCCAACATTCAAGAAATGTGTGCCCATGCATTTTCCAAGTAGGACAGTATTTGTCCATGTAGGTTTCCTTCTTTTGTTGTTTCATCTTAGATTTACATTCATATTCTTTATGTCCTTTCTTGTTACATTTATAACAAATTCCTATGAATGAAGATGCGGATTTAGGAATACCTTTCATTTTGCTCCTGCAAACTTTTGATGTGTGGCCTTGTTTTCCACAGTGATTGCATGTTAGCTTTCTTGGTCTAGGATTTGCATAGACATTCTTTGGATCAGCTTGATTGGGTGATTCTCCATTCTCAGTATAGCCTAGTCTGGTGTTGTTGTTGGCTATCCTTTGTCCATCAAGAAAATCATCCATGCTTTTGTTGCTTTCTTTAGCTCTCTTGATTATCTCATTATGTTGTTGCTGAATTCTTACTTCTTGTTTCAGCTTTTCATTTTGTTCCCTTAGCTCACTGATAGCTTCTATTCTTTCAACAAGTTCAAAATTCATTCTATTTGACTCTTGACTCATAAGAATAATCTGATTTGTAATCTTATGATGATGTTCTGTATGTCTTTGTATTTATGACTCTTTCTCTTGTATATTTTTAGTAATCTTCCTTCTATCATCAATAGCTAGTGTTCTTTCTTGCTCAACTTGTCTAGCATTGTTCATGACATCAATTATTCTTACCATCTATGTCTCTTGACCAATTTGCAAAGATTTTACTTGTCCAACCAGATGTTGATTGATTTCATTTAAGCTTGTGATGCTTTCCTCTGATGTTTCTAATGCTTTGCTTGTAGTAGATCTTGAAGACTCAAATAGATCTACTAACTCTTCTTCATGGTAATCTGTTTCATTACAGATAGATGCCATAATATTTCTCTCATCTAATAGCTATCTCATCTTGATTCTAGCTTCTTTATACTGTTCATAGAAGATCTAAATTTTTAACTTTTGATTCTCAATACTTTTGTCAAGTCTGTACTTCTCCATTGTATGATCTTTTCTTTTAAGTCTTTAAGCTTTCCAAATAAGATTTCTAGCTATGATACCAATTGTTGGAAATAATGGGAAGTGTGTACTGAGAGGGGAGGGGTGAATCAACACCTCTAAAACTTTTATCTCTTTTAACCTTTATCCATTGTGTAATCAATTATATATCCAACCATATATTCTATACTATCTTTATGTAAGATATATCAATTAATCAACTTAATCAAACATGTAAAAATTCATAGAAACATTCATGACACTAATTGAGTCATACCACAAGATATGGTAACACAGAAAAACCCCTATTAGAAGGTAAAAACTGCGGTGGGGATGGCACCCATAAAAAATTCACTATATGCAGTTTGGAAGGGGCCGGTTAAGGCTTACAATTTGATCACTTCTGATGATATACCCTGTTAGGAGTATTATGTGGAGATTGGTTAAGGTCTGATCTGTTAAGAGATTTAGCAACACTATTTAGTGTGCACCCCGTTAAGAGATTTACAATAGGATTGTTAAATCCACCTTCCTTGAAAGGATTTCTTCTATTTTGTACACTTGTTAGAATGCATACAAAAATACTCATTGACCTGAGTGTATGAGATCTAACAATTTTTTATTATAGATCCATTACAAATCACATGTATAAATGTATCACCATTGTGATTGATTAATACCTCTATTTCTCTATAGCCTCTGTTCTTAGTTCTTGATAACCAAATTCATCTTTTGTTATTATTCTTCTTGAAAATCTTAGTCTTATCCATAGATGTTCTCGTTGGCTACATTCATCCTCTCATCCTTGATAAAGAATGATTGCAACATCTATTTACAAGATAGATTGACCTAATTTAAAATTCATGTATTACGAAACTAACTCTATGATCAAAGGTTTACAAATTGACCTTGATATCCTAGTCTGCATGTTTTTAATCAGTTAGACTAATTAAAACAATTACAATAATGTTTCTTTTCCCTTAAGTAATGGTTTTAAAACAAATCAAGACTCTATAAATAGAATATATATATTTTATTTGACGTGGAAGTCAGATCCAATTTTTTTGGGATGTAGCTGACTTTCAGTGTCTGACGCTCGGTTTGCTCTGAAATTAGTTTGACTGTCTTTCAGTGTTCCTTGGTTGAACTGTCTGTCAGGTTCCTCCTTGTCCATTCTCTTGGTTTGCACTGCATTCTTCTTGTTAGGTTCCACTGTCATTTTTCTCCTATCAGGTTCCACTATATCATGATCGGGTTGCACTTTTGGTTTACATTGCAAAATTATGTCGTTAGTTTTCGCCTTGCTTAGCATTTTCAGTTTGAACTGAAAACCTAACTTTCAGTGTAGTGTAACTAATGGTTTAAACAACTTGTTTTCTCATTTCATACTAATGGAAAAACTTTATGTTTATCATTATATGTATCAAATTCTCTTCTCTAGTGTTACTGAATATCAAAATATCATCCAAGTAAACAATCACACATTTATTCAAGAATTTCTTCAAAACCTCATTCATTAACATGATAAATATACTCAGTGTATTAGTTAAACCAAAGGGCATGTTTAACCACTCATACAAACCTCTTTTGTCTTGAAAGAAGTCTTCCTTCATCACCTTCTCTGATTTTGATATGATGATATCCACTCTTCAAATCAATTTTGGTAAAATGTTTTTCTGCACTCAAACAATCCATTATATCATCCATCCTTGGTATAGGAAACCTATACTTAACTATGATTTTATTGATTCCTCTTTAATCAGTGCACATTTGTCATTCTCCATTCTTCTTAGGTGCCAATACAACTGGTACTGCACATGGACTCAAAATTTCTCTAGTTAAACCCTTGTTCAACAACTCATGAACTTGTCAGTTGAGTTCTTCATTCTCAGTCAGTGTCAACCGATGTGGTACCTTGTTTGGTAAACTAGCTCTAGGAATCAGATCCATATAGTGACTAATATCTCTCATTAGTGGAAAACCATCAGGTACATTATTTTAAATGATCTCCTTGTACTCGGTAAGTAGATTCTCAACTTTTGCAGGAACTTCATCTTCTGTGTTGTTACTCACTTTGTTAGGAATCAAAGCATAACTGATATCATTTCTTTTCAAATCCTTAAAAAACTCTCTACCTTCCATCAAAAAAAATTTCACACACAAAAAGAAGCTCAACATAATTCAGCCAATTTCAATTTTTTTTTGGATTTGTACATGTATGAAGTGTTGAGAAACACCGTTGTTCTTGTGAGTGTGTTGTATTTGATTGTTATCGATCTTTTGTTTACATTTTTGTAGCCTATGGGTGTTGAGAAACACTTTTGAGAAATACTTTTGGATTGAGGTGTTGAGAAACACCTGTTGCGTCAGTAGCAAAGTGTCCTTCAAAAATGACAAGATTACTAAGTCTGATCAATTTTGTCAAATGTGGGGGCCTCACCCCCTAGAAATGATTTCCAACAAAAGTTGAATGAATTGAATCATATTTTTGGGACAAAGCCAATTTGATTGCCCCCAGAATATGAATCTGGATCAGTTTCAAGCCAGGAGGGTTCTCAGAATAACAAAAGTGTCACTAAAGTGACTGAAAGCTAATGTACAAACTGAAGCAAAGGATTTCCAAGATTGATCATTGATAGATGGAGCACTAAGGTACAAGAGACATTTTTTACCAAGTTTTCACCTACTTGGAAAAGAATCTATTTTTGCTACTAGGGTGCCTGTTTACCAGGTTTTCACCAAGGCACTTTTCTTCTTTTTCAATTTTTTTGTATTTTCATTTTTTATTTTTATTTTTATTTTTCTCTTTTTGATTTTTTTGGTTGATGCATCAGAGTGCCTGTTTACTAGTTTTTCACCAAGATGATCATTTTTTTAAGGACTTTTTCCAATTTTTTGTATTTTTTTATGATCATAAATATGTACATGGTGTTGGTCATCGAAAATGTCTTAGGTGTAGAACTTCTTTAGATGGAGAGTTTTTATGGGCTTCTGGAGGTGTTATCCTTTGGGTGTAGAGAGTCGATAGGCTCTAGAGATGAATGTTGTAGTTATGATATAAGGACCCAGCTAGTTGGGTTCAAGTTTCCCCTTTTGTTCTCTATGTGACTGATTATGGGGATTCTCTCTGAACACTAGCTCACCTACCTGAAGTTCTCTTAGTTTGACCTTTTGTTATATCCTCTATACATTATTTTATGATAATCTCTAAGGTGATCGAATGCCACTTTCTGACACTCATCCAACAGTTCCAGTTCTTGTAGCCTTGAGACCCTATGATCTTCATCTATAATTAATCTTCATAGAGAAACCCTTTGAGATGGGATTTCTACCTTTATGGGTAATACTGCCTCTGCTCCATAGATGAGAGCAAAGGGGGTTTCCCTAGTAGGCATTCTGATACTTGTTCTATAAGCCCATAGTGCGAGATTGATCTGCAGGTGCCAATCCCATCCAGATTTGTTCACAATACAGTGTAAATTTTTAGAAAATTTTTGTTAGAGGCCCCAGTCTATCCATTATCTTGTGGATAGTAAATGGATGAGAAGTGTTGTTTAATCTTGAACTTCTCACAAAGTTCTATGATATTGGTATTTTTAAACTGTCCTCTATTATCCATTATAATGGCGGAAGGGATGCCATATCTGTAGATAATGTGATTCAGAATGAATAAGGCTACATGTTGGTCTATAGCTTTGATTAGTGGGACTGCCTCTACCAACTTTGTGAAATATTTAGTGGCTGTGATGATGTACTTATGCCCGTTAGAAGTAGATGGGTGTATCTGACCGATGAGGTCAAATGCCCACTATTGGAAGGGCCAATGTGTGATAAAGGGAATCAGATCCCTTGCTGGAGAATATATAATATTTCCATGTAGCTGACATTTCTTACATGTCTTTTCATATCTAACCGCATCCTTTTCCACGTCTGAGCAATAATAACCCACTCTCAGTAGCTTTTAGGCTAGATTCAGACCATTAGATTGAGAGCCACAAATACCATCGTGGACCTTAGCCAATGCATGTTTAGACTCCTCTTTTTATAGACACCTAATAAATGTACCATCTAGTCCTTGTTTATAAATATTTTCAGATATGAGAACATACTGTTAGGCATTATGGATAAGGTGTCGTCATTCATTGCGGGTAAGCACATTAGGGATGACCTAATGGTATAGGTAGGCATAGACATGTTTTTAGTGGGATGAATCCTATCCTATGATAGTATAGATGATGTGGGATTTAGGGGAGTTGTAAGTAGGGAAATGAAGTTCTTCCACTAGGAACTCATATCAGAAGTCTTCCTCTTGTGGTTGTGAGGACGCTAATATAACCATTGCATTAGCTTCTCTATTCTGTGTCCTTGGGATCTGCCAAAATGTGATGTAGGTAAAATATATTCAAGGTCATAAACCATTCTCTTATAAGGAATTATTTTATCATCCTTAGTTTGGTAAACATCGTTGGTTTGGCTGATGATGAGCTGGGAGTCACCATAGATGCGTAACTCATATATTTTCCATTCAATAGATAGTTTAATTCCATTGACCAAGGCTTCATATTCAAAAATGTTATTTTTTTAAGGGAACAACAACTTGTATGCATTTGATATAGAATATCTCTAAGGTGTGATGAATAGGACACCTGTACCTGAACCTAGTTGTGTGAAAGATCCATCAAAGAACATTTTCCAAGACCTGTGTGTTATGTGCAGAATAGAGTTGTCTAGAAACTCAACATTGATGGGGAGATCATCCTGTAATGGAGCATCAACCAGTTGATCTTCAATATCCCATTCTTTGATTTCTTTGTGCTCAACATATTTGATGTCAAACTCACTGAGGAGCATGACCCACTTTTCTAGCCTACTAGTTAAAGTATCTTTACTTAAAAGATATTTCAATGGATCGATCTTTACAACCATCTTTATGGAATGAGATAACATGTAATGTCTTAGCTTCTGAGACAAAAATAAAAACATGAGAAAATATTTCTCTACCACAAAATAATTTATCTCATACGAGACCAAGGTTCTACTGATGTAGTAGGTGGCTCACTCTTTCTTGTTTTCATCTTCCTGTGCCAGGAGTGCCCCCAATGATGTCATTGTGTCATATATATACATGATCAATGGTTTTCCATGTGTAGGAGGCATCAACACTGGCAAGATAGCCAGGTATGCTTTCATCTGATCAAAGTTCTTTTTACTGTCTTGATCCGATTGATACGTGACTCCCTTATGCAAAGTTTTTGTGAATGGTTGTGACTTGTCTACCAATTGTGAGATAAATCTTCTGTTAGAATGAATTCTCCCTTGGAGTGTCCTCATTTGACTAATGTTCTTGGGTGGTGGAATCTCCAATATTTCTTGTACCTTTGTAGGATCTACCTTGATTTCTTTCGCTGAGACAATATATCCTAACAATTTTCAAAGGTCACCCCAAATGCACACTTCTTTGGTTTTAGTCTGAGTTTGAACTGCTCCATTCTATCAATAATTTTATCCAAGTCCTGTAAGTGCTTGGATCTTTCCATGGTTTTTACAAGTGTATCATACACATAATCTTCCATGTTTTTATGCATGATGTCATGGAAGATTATTGTGACAACCCATTGATAAGTAGCACCTGTGTTTTTCAACCCGAAGGGCATAACATTCTAGCAAAAGGTGCCCCAAGAACATGTGAATGCAGTCTTTTCTTGCTCTCCTAGAGAAATCTTGATCTTATTATACCTGAAGAAACCATCCATGAGAGAGTACATTTTGTACCTAGTTGTCATATCCATAATCATATCAATGTTTGGAAAAGGAAATTCATCGTTTGGACAAGCATTTTTAAGATCCCTAAATTCAATAAAGACTCAGATAGATTTTTCTAGCTTTGATACCGATACATTGTTTGAATACCACTCTACATAATCAATAGCTCTAATGAACCCAAATTTGAGTAGTTTTTCCAGTTCTGCCTTTATCAATAAAACAACATGAGGGTTTATTTTTCAGAGCTTTTGTTTCACTGGTTTGACACCTGGTGCAATAGAGAGATGGTGCATAATCAGATCTGTATCTAAACCAAGCATGTATGAGTAACTCCATGCAAAGTTGATTTTTTGCTCTTTAAAGAACTTAGTAAATTCTTTGAGCTCTTCTGTTGATAATGACTGTGCTACATGAATGATGTGTGAATGTTTTTCTATCTCGATGTTCACCGGATGTGTTGGTTCAATTAGTAATGATGAACGTTCTTGGAAGTGACTAGGAAGGAATCAAGTACCTCATCCTTTGGCACCTCGGAGAGGTTTTCACCATCAGATACGTCTTTTATTTTTACTATTTTATGTTTTGAAACTTCCACAATGTGGTCTTCGTCTTTAGAACTTTTATTATTTTTTGTTTTAATTTTATGAATGAGGTACTTGATATCCACTTCAGTCATATTCACACTAGGTTTTCTGGTAGAGCAGGTTACTGGTTCAACACAGTTTAAGTAGCAGGATCGAGCATACTCATTGGGGAATGTAGGAAGGTTTATAGGCTATGATTGCAAGCCCTATTCAATGAGTTCATGATGTACAAGTGGCAATGGATTGATAGGTTCGAGGTTGTTTACAATATGTTCATCATTAACTTGGACCGTTAAGTAGATATCTAAATCGGTACCCTGCATAGATGTGTTCAAATTAGTAAGATCCCTAACTACATCATCAAAGCCCATGTCAGGGATTAGAGGTTCTAAATTGTTAGATCTAGACCCTGAACCTTCACCTACCTCGAATGGAGTTACATATTTTTGTATCATATTAATCTATTTGTCTTGAGTTTCTTCTGAGAGACTATAAAAATCATACTCATGAGAGTTCATTTCATCATTGTTTACCATATCTAGGATGTGAGTGAAGTCCACGCATTTACCCTAGTTTGGATGAGCTCTATCTAAGAACTCTGCTATGGTTACATATCCACTTTCTACATCAGGATCTTGCTGAGATGTGATGACCTTTGATTGATCAGGAACCACTGATGATTCCCTTGAAATACGCTCTTCAATAGCATTGATCTGTAGCATTTTTTCTTCATATTTGTAGAGGAAAGACTTGAAACATGGAGGAATAGGATAAGGGTACTCATCTTCCTCATCGAAATCATCCCACTTGTAAGCGGGTCTGTTAGTTCTAAGTGTTGTGCTATATAAAATTTAAACAATAAATTTAATCACTAAGGCAAGGCCAGCCCAAAGGCTTTCCCTTACCACCATGAGTATATTTCCATTTCTAATAACATCAAGTCATGCAAAATAATCAATACATAGTTTAATTTAGAAATCAACTTTTGGAAACATAGTAATGAACTTGAAGATCACATTTTGTGTTACATACACTAATTGTCATTACTTTCAACATGTCACCATATCAAATCTATTTTTATTCAACTATTGTATTCATGTCTCAAAAACTAAATGTGATTAAAAACTAAAAGTGTATCATATAATTAAAGTGGAGTATGTATAAAAAAATTGATCAATGTTATCTATTCATGCATCAAATTCCACCAAGATGTCATCAAATGAAAATTCCACCAAAATGTTATTAAATGCAAATGTCACCGAACAGATCAAACCAACCACATATGATCATGCCTGACCAGTTAGTGTTTGGGCATCAAGGATAATACAAGGAGAGGATAAATTTTTTTCACAACATCTCCCTTAAATGTGCATCTTGTTGTAGAAGAGAGATTAATTAAAAAGGTTTCTATACCTAATAATTTTGAGATATAGTATTTATAACTTTAGTTTAAATATGAAAAAATAAAATTGAATATCTTCCAAGATTTAGTTTTAATAATGATATTATACATGGTTGTGATATTTAGGGACTTGGAATTTGATGAAGCCAAAATCACAACCTGCAAAAAAATTTCACAAGAGAGGAAATGATATTTCACCAAAAGAATACAAATAAATTGAGATGTATGAGATATATACAAATGTAAAAATGCTTTGAATATATAGGCAAGGTGAGAGAGAATCAGGGGAAGACTAAATTCTATGTGTCCCAATTAGGTGAGGGAGTAGGTAGGGTATGTAGGAGCACAACTACCCCATTGAAAATAGCAATGCGACTTAAGAAATAGGTATGATGACAAATAAAATATCCTAAGTTGGACTTAATCACCATAAATAGGTGAGAACCTATTTACTCCAACACCCCCCTTGAGTAAAAATTAGAGATAAAAGGGAAATTTGGTAATGATGATGGGTCTTGAGAAATAGGCCATGTTAGGTACCTATGTACAACTAACCATGAAACTAATCTCTTACAAACTAGAGAAAAAAGGATAAAACCTCATGGAAAAAATCCTCCCCAAAAAAGAGATAATACAAATAAACATAAGTGATAGAATGAGTGATGAGTGGAGGTCTCAACATCAATACCCCTCAAGAACTACATCCATCAAGATGATCCAAATGATGTATTTCATATAGAAGGAAAGGTGAGAGATTATGCAAATCCATGATAATCAATATTAACCTACAATAATTGTGAGTGTCTGAAGAAACAATAAGATCTAATTGTTGGAAATACAATATGGGAAAGAAAGATACAGAGGGGGGGGTGAATCAGATCTTAAAATTTTATCCTCTAAAACAAAACCAATTCACAACCATGCATAAATATAATTGAACTATCAACTAGTAGCATCCATGATAGTAAATAAATAACTCAAGACAATAGAATTTTGGTAACCCAGAAACCCAATAAGGTAAAACTTGGGTGGGGATGATACCCACAAAGATCTTCACTACTGCAGCAATAAAGTGTGCCTGTTAGGGCTACAAAGTTTGATCACAATATGTAATCTACCTGGTTAAAGGTCTGCCTGGTTAAGAGCTTTAGATCATTACAATATACCTTGTAAAAGGATTTAAACTTACAACAAAGTAAGCACTCAGCTAAGAGATTTAGAAAGGTCTGTTAGAAAAACTATGTTAAGATATTTCACCTGATACACTGGTTAGAATGTCTCAAGAACTGATCCTTTGTTATGCACTCTGATGCTGATAACAGATCTCCTCTTTCCAATACCTTCTTTGATCTAATAATCTGATATGTCTTTACTCTGTTATTCACTGCTCTTTCACTCTGCTAGATCTATGCTTCTTCTATCAACATAACCCTTTGTACATCTCTCATGTATGAATACACCTTTACTATCACACACACACACACACACACACACACACTTAGGGTTTAAGAATCAATCTTAATATACTTCACAAATCTAGCGATTAGATCTAGATCAACAATCAAGATCAAATGCTTATGCCTCTTAGGCATTCCAATTTTGTGATTGGCTCCATGCCACGCATTGGGATCAAATAATTAATGCGTAATTAACTCCATTGAAATCATTAAATGCATGAAAAAGTTGGCTCAAAATGGTTTACCTTCAAGTTTGTGTCATTCCAAACATATATGTCAAAACTGTCTTGCTCGACACATTAAGACTCTGGCGCTCGGCATGAACATGATCAATCTTTTGCTTGATTGCCAAGTCACTCAGAAACCATTATCTGCTCGACAATGACTATGCCAGATTTCTCAGCCTATACTGGATAGCTCGACCGTAGTGATGAAGGGCTAACCTGCCTAGATAAATGACTAAGTGTGGGACACTAGTGATCAACAAAACTTAGAGATCAACAATATCCCCTTTGATATTAGTGGCAAAAACACACTTATCATTTCTTTACAATCACAAAATTTTCTTAAGTACACAACGTACTCCCCCTAAGATTATACTTCATACTTACATAATATACATGCCATACAAAATATTATGCCTGATTCTACACATCTTTATCTATTTCCTTATCTAATTCCCCCTTTTTTTGTCACTCATAGCTGCAGGGGTCAATTTATACTTATCCAAAAATGACTTATGAAGCTGTAAAGTTAGTGCAAACACTATATCCCAACTATCTTTTACAAACTTCAGGACTTGTAACTTAATTTCTAGCTCGGTAGCTAGACTTACCAAACTATCTATTGTAGAGAGATGAGAATCCCTCGTGACTCATTCATTTTCAGCTTTAAGTTCTTTATGTATAACCTCTAGATTAGGAATTAAGGTAGACTAAATAGTTATTAACTTTGATCTAATTATGCCATCTTCAGCCATAAGCTTGGCTAATCTTCTCTGTGCATGAGTCAACTTGTCGAACTAGCATCCATACTCAATGTACTCCCTATTGACTTCAAATCTAGTTGCAACTTCTCAATTAGTTGTTGGTTATCCTTGGTAAATAATTCTACATCACATAGCTTTTTATACAAGGAATAAACATTATTTGCAACTTCTTTAAGTATACTAATAAGAGAAGAAAGTTCAACCTATTTGATAACAATCTCTGCTGATATCTTCTCCAAAACTTTGTTCTCAAATTTTCTCTTGGAATATTGTAGCAACTTCTCATTTGCCTCAACATTTTCATCATTAACTTTCTGCACAATATGGACTAACTGTTCCAGTATTGACGTTTGTTCATTTACATCTGTTATATCAAAAGCATTAACAAAAATATCCTTTATCTCATGTAATACTTTCTTTTGTTGGTGTTCCCTCTTTAGTTCCTCTTGTTTCATTTTCCTCTTCAAAAGGTCATGCAGAGTTTGAATCTACTCATATGTCAAGTTGTCTGTATCCCATTTGGGAATCACAATCACTTCATCCAAAGTGACACTTGGACTAGGTGACTTCCTCTTATGTGACTTCTTCCTTTTGAGTTCTAAAGAGTTGATACTCGGCTCAAGTACAGTGATATTTTTACCTTTGTCAATATTAATTTCACTTGCTTCCTTCAACTGAGTCAAGATTACCTTCTGATCAGGTACACTTCCTATTTTAGGTGCAGTGGGAGTAGATGATGCAGAATGTGGTAGATCAACCAACACTTGTATAGCCTCTTGTTAAGTGGGCTTGTCTGCAATTCCTTCCATCTTATCTTCACTCCCTAAAAATTTTTGTACAACCTCTAAAATAGGTGGATTTGTATTTATTACCTCCTTTTCTTCTTCTTTATCTGTCTTGGCCCTAGTTTCCTGAATAGGTGATTGAATACTTGTGTCTTTCGACTCATTCTGATCCTCGACATCCACATTGATATCTTCTCCAAGTGCAGTGTCAATTGGACTATCCATTGTCAAATTTGTAACTTGCACATCACCTATTTCCACTTGGGTTTTAGTTTCAGTTTCTTCTTGATCTATAGCAGTTTCTTTCTCCATTTCCTTCGGTTCTGAGTTGTCTCCATCTTTCTCATCAACCTTCTTAGTAATTAATCCAAATATTTCCTTCCATATTTTGTTGCTCTGTTGTACTACACCTTCAACATCATTCCTCAAAATTGCATAGGCTCTCTATTTAGGAATAAATTTCCCCTTATTTTTTTCAATAAACTTAGCTATCTGTTTCTTTGTTAAGTCAGGAATGATCTTAGCCAATGTTCCTTCCCTTATTTGTCTTTCAGTCATTAGTGCATATTTCTATTTCTGAGACAAAATATCATATAGTTCTATAGGAACACTATCTCCTATCTCTACGGGTGTCATTATGAACGTTCCCATAATATCTATCAAAGCATCCTGAATCTTATGCTTATTTACTACACTCTATTTTTCATACTTTATAAATTTGAATCCTGCTAAACCTGAATTACTTCTTAGGTTCTTACATACCTCATCAATATTGGTCATTGGTTTATATGATGATGTAGGTATGTTTCTAGGTACATCTGTATTTGTCTCCTCATCATCTTCAGATTCCAAGTTTAGCTTCCTCCTTGGTCTTTTCTTAACAGGTTGGCTTGACACAGCCTTGGTTTCAACTTGTTTCCTCTTCCTTGAGTTTCTCTCCCCAACATTATTCTTTGTATATAATTTTGTTGTCTGGGAAAGAGATGATGCCCTGGTCCTTGGCCGGTTAGAAATAAGAGGGGTAGCCTTAGGTTTATCTTTGCTTTGTTTATTTGCCTCGATAACTACTGGCTGCTTCTCTTTACCTTTCACAGTGACCTCTTCTTCAGATTCATTGTCCTCTTCTTCTTCTTCACTAGACATGTATCCTCCATGTCCTATTGACAAACCCAAAGGTGCATCTTCTACTTCTTCATCACTCCAACCATCTTCTTTATATTTTTGACAATTTTCTTCCTGTTTCTCTCCATAGTGCCATCCTTCAAATCCATAGTGATTCTAGACTTATCTTCTTCATAGTTTCCAAAATGTTTCACTGTACTATAATTTCTTCTACAAATAAAGTTGTTATTGCTGCAGATGTCTCATCAATGTTTACTTCATAAGGTAATGACCTTAGCCATGATACCCTCAGCACTACTGCCTACACATAAGTGTAATCTATGTCTACAAGGAAACAAACATCCTCATAATGTTTTTCAACTAGTGAACTAGGAATTCTACTCCTTAACCTCATCTTTTTCTTGAATTCCACAAAATATGTTCCCATAACATTGTCAAAATTATCACCTAATTGCTTAATAAAAGCATTGATTTGCTGAGTGATAGGTCTGTCTGTTTTCCATGCTATGTTTCCAAAAGTAGGAAAAGTGTTCTGTATGTAGAAAAATATGCAAGTGAGCAGAGATCCACACTTACATACTGAGCTCTTTGCCCTTCTAATTAAAGGAAGGTTCTCAACCATTTGCATCAATTGAAGCTCGGCAAGGTCATATGTATGATCCTTCTTCACAATCTTCCAAGCCTGGTCGACTGCAACACATGGGACACTATCTAGTTGGCTTGACTGATAGAATTTATGAGCTATAACCCTAACTACGAAATCAAGCTCCAAATATTTAATTTTAGAGATCATCATCCCTCTTTTGTTCCAAATGCCTCCAGTGAGTTCTTTTATTTTCTATTTACTCTAACACTTCATGGTTCTTTTCCCATTTAGAATTGGATAACCTGTTACTCAATGAATGATCTCTCTTGTTATCCTGACTAGTCCATTCTCTAGCCATATGTTCATGTTGTGTATTCAACTCAGAATAATCTTGATCCATTCCATTCTAAATTCTCTTGAAAATTCTAGGGCATGAGTTAACCCTCTCTCAGCTAAGTGTTTATGTTCATCTTTTAGGCCTCCATCTATGCACAATTTGTTGTAAGATTCCCTAAGCTCATGATCTCTGACTTCACTTATCTTACACATATAACATGAGCTGATATCATGGATCATAAGTACCTTTGGTGGAATTGATGATAGGGCTCCAGTAAGATCACCCTTGATGGCTCTCTTAGGAACTACACAGAAATTAGGAGCTGCACAGGTGTCGCTCCTTACCAATGGAAAATTTAGCAATTCCTTTTCCATTCTCTTCACTGGTGCAGAGGAACTTGTGGCCATTTTCTCTAAAAAATAGGGTTTCAAAGATCACGAAAAAAGTACCTCAGTAAGTAACAAAATTTTCACTTTCCACTAAAAGGTTGCCGATGACACGCTGTAGAAATGTTCAAAAAACTTTGTTAAGTTCAAGTTCACAAATGTACAAATGCTCTTATGAAATTATTAATCGCATGGTGAGAAGAAATGAAATAAATATTTCCTTTATATAGGCTCCAACGGTCAAAAGTTAGGTCAACATTAAATGTTCTTTCTGTTGAGTGAGTGCCAAACAGCTGTCCTTGGCCAACTCATGAAATTCACTTCCCACTCAGTTGTCAAACAAAAACTTACTTGGCATACATTAGAAATATGATGTTGCTCGGCACCTATAGTGCATTTAGGATTTATATGCTACGTAACTCAAAATATGTCCTGATGCATCTTGTTATATGCAAATATGGACTATTGCACTATTATGTGTTAGCAATTGATAAAAGATATGAAATATAAACACAGTTCCTTACATACCTTCCTTTGCTTAATTAGTGATGGTGGGATCACCTGATCCATTGGATTGGGTGACCTCGGCTTCAGTAGCTTCACTGCTGCTTGGTTCTATTTTCCTTACCCATGTCTGGCTCATCTATGCTCTTATTTCCTCAATAGTAGGAGAAGGTACTCTTGTTTTGCAATCTTTCCTAGTATGACCAATTTTCAGACAGTTATAGCAAACTAGGCTTCCATTCATCCAACTCTTAGATTTACCTTTGAAATGTGTCTTTATGCAGTTTTCTGGAACATGTCCATACTCACCATAGTAATGAAAGCTATGCCATGTGTTATAATCCCAATTGTAGGTGTTACCCTTTCTTTGTGCTTTTGCTTGTGTCTTTGATGTCCATTTTTGTTTAGCATTAGATCTGCAATCTTGTGCTCTATGTCTAAATTTTTGATAGTTGTAACAATATCCATTGAATCTAGGTGTGGGAGGTGCATTATTTGCCTTTGCCCAACATTCATGTGCTTGATGTCCAAACTTCTTACAATTAAAGCAATAACCATTGAACTTAGGTTTAGGATTGGACTTACCATTCTTGCTTTGACAGATGTTTGTTGTGTGTCCTGATTTTCCACAGTGATGGCATACAAGCTTGTTGTTCTTTTTCTTTGCACTCCTCCTTTCACTAGTCTTAGATGATTCTACTTTCTCAATAGATGTCTGTTGTTTAGTGTGACCTAGTCCAGAAGAATCTTTAGATCTCCTTGATGCTTCCATCAAGTTCTAAAAATGAGTCAAGGATTCATTGGGTCTATTCAATCTTTCATTCAGTTGTTTCTCAGATCTCAATTCATTTTTTAATTGACTATTTTCAGATTTCAGATTCACAATTTCCATATCTTTCCTACTGATCTCTTGATTTGCAAGTAGTAGTTGATTCACCATGTCAACCTGATTGTTTGTCATCATTTGTACTTCATGTGTCTTTTCATCAAGTCTAAAATTCATCATTATTTCGTCTTCTTTAGCCATAGCTTTGTCATCTTCAGCTTTCTTCTTTTGTTCCACTAATTCACATAGTCTTACTGTTTGCATTTCTTGTTCTCTTTTCAGATTTCTGAGTTCTTCATACAATGTATTTTTCCTTTCCAGTAGATCTACAATTGTTGCATCTCTCTCAGTGGAGTTTCCATTCTGAAATAGATTTGTAGTGTCATCTTCCTGATAATGAGTATCATTCATTTGTTTGGCCAAATATTTTCTTTCTTGTAAGGACTTCTGTAGTTCATGTCTTCTAGTTTCAAGTTGATGCAATGCTAGCTGAATTTCAATCTTTTGATTCTCAATGACTTTACCCAACTTGTAAATCTCCATCTTAAGATCTGTACTCTCAAGTTGATTAAAACCTTTTGTAGGAGAACTATGCTCTAATACCAATTGTTGGAAATATAATATGGGAAAGCAAGATACTGAGAGGGGGGGGGGGGGGTAAATCAGATCTTAAAATTTTATCCTCTAAAACAAAACTGATTCAAAACCATGCATAAATATAATTGAACTATCAACTAGTAGCATCCATGACAGTAAATAAATAACTCAAGACAATAGAGTTTTGGTAACCCAGAAACCCAATAAGGTAAAACTGGGGTGGGGATGATACCCACAAAGATCTTCACTATTGCAACAATAAAGTGTGCCTGTTAGGGCTACAAAGTTTGATCAAAATATGTAATCTACTTGGTTAAAGGTCTGCCTGGTTAAGAGGTTTAGATCATTAAAATTAACCTTTTAAACCGATTTAAACTTACAAAAAAGTAAGCACTCAGCTAAGAGATTTAGAAAGGTCTATTAGAATCAATCTGTTAAGAGACTTCACTTGATACACTAGTTAGAATGTCTCAAGAACTGATCCTTCATTATGCACTCTGATGCTAATAATGGATCTCCTCTTTCCAATACCTTCTCTTATCTAATAATCTGATATGTCTTTACTCTGCTATTCACTGCTCTTTCACTCTGCTAGATCTATGCTTCTTCTATCAACATAACCCTTTGTACATCTCTCATGTATGCATACACCTTTACTGTCTCTCATACACACACACACACTTAGGGTTTAAGAAGCAATCTTAAAAAACTTCACAAATCTGGCGATTAGATCTAGATCAACGATTAGGATCAAATGCTTATGCTGCTTAGGCATTCCAATTTTCTAATTGGCTCCATGCTACGCATTGGGATCAAATAATTAATGCGTAATTAACTCTATTTAAATCATTAAATGCATGAACAAGTTGGCTCAAAATGTTTACCTTCAAGTTTGTGCCATTCCAAACATATATGTCAAAACTATCTTGCTCAGCACATTAAGACTCTAGCGCTCGACATGAACATGATCAATCTTTTTCTTGATTTCTGAGTCACTCGTCAACCACTATCTACTCGGCAATGACTATGCCAGATTTCTCGGCCTATACTAGATAGCTCAGCCGCAATGATGACCAGCTAACATGCCTAGATAAATGACTAAGTGTGGGACACTAATGATCAACAAAACTTATAGATCAACACTAATGATTACAAAACACTTGTCTCCCCTTAGGAAGAAATAAAGCCATGTATAGATGTAGGTATGCTTCCAATTTTGGATAAGGGTTGTAAAGAAGTAGAATCTAATTGTAGGATGATGATGCCTCTAAAAAATTACCATGTCTCTCCTTGTCCATGGAAAATGATGATTCTATACTCCAATTAAACAAGAAACAAGTTAACAAACTATAATAATGTAAAAAGTGATATGGAGCAAGACCCAAAGACGAATATGATGTGACAACAGAAATGAAATATTTTTCATAAAAGAGGAGAGTTAACCCCTCCAGTGTGTCCTCCAAATATGAAATGTTAGAGTCTATAAATAAAGAACCAATGTTTTTAAAATAGGAATCCTAATTAGGAAGAAAAATATATACCTCATGCAATGAAGTATTGACAATGTGTCTTTCAACTAAGTCTGAAAGACAATAATGTTCCTACTGATTAGGATTGATGAAAAGCTCAAGTGAAAGAAGATCAACTAACTTTGATGAATAATAAAGACCCTCAAAATAAATTTCATCCTCCTCTAAAGTCTCAAATTGATCCAAAGTATGAAACTACATAATAGTATCATAATAATAGGGTATCCTTGCTGAAGGATGAAGAGGCATGGTGCATTCAAAATAGGATCATCTCGAAATGGATGTGTATCGTGATCATCATATAACTTCAAAATCTGGTTCCAAAGACCATGAGGACACTTAAAACAAAAAATAGACTCAAATATGACATTAGATGTATATACATACCAAGAACTCCAAGGACATGTTATCTTATAAAATTGTGATAAAATAACTAACCAGGTATGATAGGTATAGGAACTAGAACATACAAATGTGACAACAAACAAAGCCATCTGAGATGAGTGATAATGTCATGTTGACATTTTTTAAGTTCCCCCTCATCAAAATAATAAAATATAGATGAAAATAAAACATCATTTACAATTATGGTGATTATTCAAATAATAAATCTGAGATATAACCATCACACATAATGACAGAAACTTTCAAAAAATAAAATTAAGTAAAATCTTGATTTGTTACAAAATGAATGGACCTATAAAGGGTGATATGAGTGATAGGATTCATTATTTCATGCACCAATAAAGCTACCAAAATAAGCCACAAATAAAATCCAAGTCTCCAAAGAGTGATCACACATACCATAGTGCAAGTCAATACATAACATACGCGTGGGAAAACAGTGATCAAAACTACATGACCTTATGATCACAATATAAACCATGGTCATTAGACTATTTAAAGTTCAAAAAATACTTAAAATATTCCCAATTTTGGATAAAATGTCCAATATAATTTCCCTTTCCTTTGTTGTAGAAACCCTAACTCAATGCCAAAATAAATTGGAAAAAATAAAAGAGGTTGCCACTAATGACAAATTTCCAACCAATGATAAGATTAGATCCACTTTATGGATGATTGGATTATCACAACTATCTGGAAAAGATTATTTCCACCCAGTACTACAAATAAATTTATACTTCCATTAAAAATGCTTATGAACACCAAAAAATTAGAGCCTCTTGGAATAGTTACCCCACATGGCAAAATAAAAAATTGAAATAGATCTGTTGGAATCTATCATAAAGAAAGAGATGCGCCCAACCTTTACAGAAGAAATATGATCCAAATATATTTTCACCACCCCAACAAAAACACAAGTCTCTTAAAATATTACAAAAGGCCAATCCACATATGGTACCAATAAGGCTTAAACATTGTTTCTACCAATAAACTTTTAATGATTGCAGTCAAGATTAGAGGACAAGATATCAATAACATAGCCAAAATAAGAGAAAAAATGGAGCCAAAATGTTATCACTATTAGTGTTATGAGAAGAGAAAACTAAGGTCACAATAGCTCAAGCCTATCAACGAGCTCACAGAAAAAGGTGCACAAATTGTTACACATGGGATAAGAAATTATGGGGAAAAAGCCAATGAAAACCATGCATGATGCTACAGCTAATAACAAAGGAAGAGATTCCTCTAGTAGATCTAAGTTCCCTAAAAATGAGTCACTCTACAAATAAGGGACACTACAAACTATGCGTATATGCAAGATATTTGAAAATATTTGGTCCAAAAAATCTAGTTAAAAAAGCCATACATAAAGACCACCCTTGCCCAATTAAATTGAGCAACACACAATAGGTAGCCAATAAGAGGAATGAATGCTTTGGATGAATGATACCAGCTCTATGAATCAAATGCAATTAACCAAAAATAAAAAATGAGCAGATTGGGCACCACCAAATGAAATAGAAAGAGAGATAATCATTAATTTATAAATTCTTGGGATATTAGTTAGTTTTGATAGGTCTCTAAAAAATGAAAACCAATGCAAGTCACTAACTTTAATACCATGTTGAAGCCAGGATCACAACCTTCATAAAATTTTCACAATAGAGGAAATGATATTTCACCATAGGAATAAAAATATGTTGATATGTATGAGATATCTACAAATGCACAAAGCCTTTACATATATATGTAAGACAAGAGAGAATTGAGGGTACAATAAATGTTGCGTGTCTCAATTAGATGAGGGAGCAGGTAGGGGAGGTACAAGTACAACTACTACAATGCAAATAGCAATGAAACTTAGGAAATAGCAATGAAAAATATTAAAGTATCCAAAGTTGGAATTAAGCACCATAAATAGTTGAAAAGATATTACTCCAATAAAAATTATAGTATTAGTTGATGTCTAGTTGATATATTTATTATTACCAAACTATCTTGTAAGGAAGTTCACTATCATAACAACTTCTTGCACTAATCTTGAGGAGAGTGTAATGTACAAACTTTCTCAAACATTTATAATAGCCACAAAAATTTAATATAAATAAAAAAAATAACATGCATACCACAACATCTTGATTTACACGGAGAAAACCCTTTTGGGAGAAAATCCCCACATTACAAATGTCATCCAATATATTATTCAAATATCAATAACATATTACAATATACTTGTAGAGAAAGATTTTCTCAGGAGTACCAACAACCAAAGATACAGAGGTAACTTAATAGTTATAAAACTCTTACACACAACCTCCATCTCATGCACCTAATATACAAAAGATAAAATACATGAAACCCTCAAATACTATTACAAAACCATGTGCCAAAAACCACATAAAGTAGTGCCCATTTTATCTCCAATTGAATATGCCCTATAATGTGCCAACACACAAACAAAAATGTGTAACTCTATTTTACAACTCATTTACATGTTCAACACAATTTTACATTTATTATTTTAGGAGACCCACCTTCTAGAGGCCATAAATTTTGAATCAAGTGTCTGATTGACAAACCAATTAAGTACTAGAAATCTCGTGACGCGCTCTATCACTTAGTAAACCACTACATTGTTTCACCACATTTTCAGCCTACTTTGGAGCCTCTAAAGACCCCAAAATCGAATTCAAAACATTTTCAAAAAATTCCAAAGACTTAAACTTTAATATTTTTAGGACTACACATGATCTTGCAACAAAAATGTTACTCGCGTGTTTATCTATCCTATGTCAACCTTTGGGAAAAGAATAGGGAAAATTAGTGCTCAAACAAAATAAAAATAAAAATAGTAACCATATGTAAACACAAGGTTGAGAGACACTTTAGTAACAATATCCCACTTATCAAATACCTTGCAAGAGAAAATGTGGTATCTACACCATAGTTTAATTGCTAGGGGGCATGAGGCCCATAGACTTGAAACACCGTATAAAATTCTATATGCTCATAGCCTTAGTTAAATAATATGCATCATTCATAAAAATCTCTACCTTAACCAACTTGACCATGCTATCCTTGACTGTATCTTTAAAATAAAATGATACTAAACATCAATATTCTTGTTCCTAACATTAAATGTTGATTTATTTGCTAGATAGATTAGATATTGACTATCATTGCACCTTATTTTATTCTTATTTATGAACACATACTCTTAATCCAAATGGCTTCTTTAAAATCATGAGAGCCACCATAGACTCAACTTTAGTAGCGGACAAAGAAACCACATCATGTTGTTTATTCATATAATTGATTACTATACCAAATAATGTAAATACATAAGTACTAGTGGATCTTCTGCTATCAATATCACCTACCCAATCTGAATTTACATAACCATAAGTTCAAGGGAATTTTTTTCTCTTATTATATCACCATGATAACACAAAGAATAATCTAAGGTACCCTTGAAATATTTGAAGACTCTTTTGACCATATCCCAATTAACTCTACCAATATTAGACATATATCTAGAAAGAACTTCCATTGCTTGGAAAAGGTTGGTCTAGTAAAAATCATAGAATACATCAAATTTCCAATTGCACTCTAGTAAGGTACTCTTCTCATGTCTTCTATCTATGATAGGATTTAGGAATATTTGAAATTGACAACTTTGTTCCAACTATACACATCAATTTCTACAATATTGCATGTTGAACTTTTATAAAACCAAGTTCATATTCTTCCCCTAGCCCAACCATAGCTTTCTTTTCACTCTATCTCTTCTAATTTATATCCCAACAATATGATTTGTTGCACCAAGATCTTTCATTTCAAATTTTACAACAAGATGAGACTTAAGTTCTACAATTATAACTTTTCCTTTACCAATGAACAAAATATAATCAATATATAATGCAATGCACAAGAAATAACCACCATCAAATTTATAATAAACAAGATGATCAAATTTAGAACGCTCAAATCCAAAACTCAACAAATATGTATTAAATTTTTGGTACCACATCCTAGGAACCTTCTTGAGGCCATACAAATATTTCTTCAATTTTAAAACCAAACTACTGTTACATTTAACCACATAGTGCTCTAGTTGTGTCATGTAAATATCCTCCTCTAAATCACTGCGTAGGAAAGTAGTTTTCATATCCATTTTCCAACTTCCAAATAATAAAAAACAACAATAGAAAGGAAAAATCCAATTCATGTCATTTTCAAAATAGGAGAGAATATCTCACCATAATAAACACCCTCAACCTGAGAGTATCCTTTAACAACCAACCTTTATTTATACTTCTCAATGCTTCCATCTAAACCAATCTTTTTCATGAACACCAATTATAAACCGATAGGTTTACATCCTTTAGGAAATGGTACAAGATCCTATGTATAATCCTTTTTCAAAATTTTCATTTCTTCATGTCCATAGAAATTTTATAGGATTATACATCATTCATACCTAATGTCCCTTCTATTGATATAGGTTCATCCATGCTAGTATTCAAATAAAAAATACATCTCCAATCATTAGGAGAATACCTTTCAGGTGGTTTTTTGTGCCCTATAGACCTTCAAACAAGTTGAGTTTGAGGTTTTTCCTCTTGTAAATATTTATATCTAGATGAGCTATGCTCAAATTCTTTTCTATCTAGGGGCATTGATTCAACTTTCTTAGGCGTAGGAGGTAGTTGTATCACATCTTCCTTTTTAGTTTATTTAGGATGCAATATAATACAAGAAGACCTAGTTTCTCTAAAATCCACTTCTATTATGTACTAATTTTTATGCAATTGGGTTCCAAAGCTTGTATCCTTTCACACCATGATTGTAACTGATGAAAATACATTTCACATCTGTATTCTCCAAATTTTTTCACTTCTTCTTTGGCACACGTGTATATGCCTCTTAGTCAAAAACTCTAAGATGTATCAATGAAGGTTTATGACCCATCCATGCCTCCATAGATGTTTTATCAAGATCTTATGTAGGAGACCTATTAATCAAGTAGAAACTAACAAAAATAATATCAACCCAAAAACTTTGTTCTAGGCCAGCCCCACTCAGTATACTCCTAGCCTCTCCATCAATTAACTATTCATCCTATCTACAACTCCATTATACTATGGAGAATATAGTGTTGTCCTTTTCCTATGAATGCCACAATATTTATAGAATCTATCAAAATTATTAGAGAAAAATTCACTGCCATTATTAGTCCTAAAATATTTTATCTTCCTTCTAGTATGAAATTCAACCATTGCTTTAAATTATTTATATAAACTAAAAACACCAGATTTACTCTTTATAAAATATACTCATGTCCTGCTTTAATCATTACTGAATGAAATAAATAGGTAGATTTTCCAATGGAAGGAACATTGAAAAAACCAAGCCATTATAATTAATGAGATCCAACACCCCATGGGGAGCACTTTGTGGTGTAGTGGTGAAGTAGTTTCACTGTTAATAGTGCAACCAAGGTTCAAATACATGCTTGGCCAAAATGGTGTTAATGCCGGTTGGGCCCACCTTGGAGGACATGCTAGTGGAGACAATGTTAATGTTGATAGATTGGAGTATGTGCAAGGAGTTGGAGAATATGATGTTTATGCCAATGGATCTAGAAGATGTGGTTTCAATGTCAGTGGAGTGATTAAGGACCAACTATGCAAGATCCTTGCTGGGCTTGGAGTGCTCGCGGACCCTGTGACAGACCCACATTGGGAGTGTGTTATTCATGTCCCTCGAGCTCAAAGTCCCTATTGGGATTTCATTCTCATGGGTCTGGGTTGTTGGATTTAAGGATGAGGTACCCCATATTTTAGCCTCACCTAGCAATTGGACCGGGATAAAAATTAATTTTTTATCACCGATAAAAAAGATCCAAAACACCACTCAATTTATGATAAATTGAGTAAAATTAAATGCGGGTTTATTTTCCATAAATATAATTCTCACATAAATCAAACCAAGACTTCAATCAATCAAAACTTCAACAAGGTTTTTTATTTTCAAGGTCCTTAGACCCTTCTCTCCAATGTGGCCAAGTCTCTAGTGCCATAACATAGTCTTATCTATAAGTAGCTTTGATTCAATATAAAAAGCACCCTTACATACCTGAAATCCAGAGTCTTATCTACAAAAAAATTGATTCATAAGAAAATGCACCCTTAGGTACCCAAAATTCATGACCATATTTTGAAGGTGAACCCCTCACCTTTTCCAATGAAGTATCCATAAATTTAGTCTTAATAGAAGTACTATTACACTCAACAATGTATGCATCCATCTTATACAAAGTGCCAATTCTAACACCTCTAGAAACTGCCATATCACCTCTCACCATTTCATGTCTTGCATTAGAAAATACTACCTACATACTTGAATCTATTAGTTTTCTCACAGATAATAAATTTTATCTTATACTAGGGAGATGAAACATATCGTTAACATTTCTTATTCTACCATCAGGAAACCTTCTTCATCATTACATGCATGAGTGGATAAGTTTCAATAAATACATCACCTTCTTCATTATTTGATTCAAAATTAGAATTAAATTTCTTCTTTTTCTTCTTCTTTTCTTCTTTGCAGTTCTTATGGATAATTCCAAGCTTACCATAATTCCAACAAATAATTTTGGTCTTTCCAAGAGATTTGGATCTCTTGCTAGATTTGTATTTATTTTTTTTCTCATTCTTCTTGGATTTTTCTTTAGGTCTTCTGCAAACAACTAGATCTTCATTGGCACTGATGGATACCTTCCTCCTCATCTCTTTAGAAAGAAAAGAACCAACTAAATCTTCTATCTTCAAAACAATAGAAGTACCGCCAATGGCCATAACAAGAGAATCCCATGAATTAGGCAAAGAACAAAGCAATATCTAACATTTCTCCTCCTCGTCCATCTTAACAAAGATGGATGTAAAATAAGACACAACCATATTGAATTATTATAGATGGTATGTGAATTTTTCACCCTCCTTCATTCTCAAGGAATATAGCTTCTTTCTCAAGAAAATCTTATTAACTAAAGATTTTTCTTAAAACATCTCAGCAAATTTCTTCCATAGAATCTTTATAGAGAACCCTTCATGGACATTGATTAAAATAGATTCTACAAGGAATGATATATACATAAACCCATGGTTTTTTAGTTTATAACAACATATTTAGTAGCCTCATATGGATTTGTAGGTCTGAAGACATTCTTATCAATAGGATCCCACATATCTTTATATATTAGCATATCCTCCATCTTCAACTTCTACATTTCAAAATTATTTCTAGAAACTTTCTCCATCTCTAATCTCCTTGAAAAAATAGCCATCTAAAAATTTATGTAACAAGATCACAAAGTATCTTCTACACAAGATCTCACTCAAATTTGGATTAATTTAAAAAACTCAAAAACTTGTAATTAAAACAAAGGTGACCAGTCTTTGATACCACTTGTAAGGAAGTTAAAAATAAAAATAACTTCGTACTGTAATCTTGAGGAGTGGATAATGTAAAAAATTTCTCACATCTTTATAATAGTGACTAAAAGTTAACAAAAATAAAAAAAATAACATGCATAACACAACACAATGATTTACATGGGGAAAAACCTTTTGGGAGAAAAACCCCACACTCCAAAATCTATCCAATAAATTATTCAAAAATCAATAATAGATTACAATATACTTTCAAAGAAAGCTTATCTTAGGATTATCACTAACTCAAGATTTGAAGTTAATTGAATAGATATAAGACTATTACACACACCCTCCATCTCATGCACATAATGTATAGAGGATATAATACATGAAACCTTCAAATAATATTACAAAAATACGGACCAAAAACCACTTATAAAGAAATGCCCATTTTTATCTCTAATCAAATATGCTCTATGATGTGTCATTACACACACAAACATGTATAACTTCCTTTTACAAATAATTTGTGTTTAAAACATTTATGCATTTCCTATTTCATGAGATCCAACTTTCAGAGGCCATACCTTTCAAACTAGGTGTCCAATTGATAAACCATTTGAAGCATCAACAAGCTCACAACCTGATCTATCACCTAGTAGATTATACATTTTTAACCACATTTCAGCCCATTTTGGAGCCTCTAAGGCCTCCAAAATTGAATTCAAAACATTTTTCTAGTAATTTTCAAAAATTAAAACTTTAATACCTTCAAAACTAGACATGATCTTGCAATAAAAGTTTACTGGCATGATTATCTAGCCAATCCAAACCTTTGGGGAAAGAATAGAGAAAATTCATCCTAAAAATAACTTAATAAGAATAGAAATCACATGTAGATGCATGGTTGAGACACATTTTCCTAACATATCTGTTGGTTGTTCCAATTGACTGCCCAAGTAATTTTTATGAAGTAGACAATTTCAATTAACACATACTTGTATTAGTGTCCAAATTAATAGGATTTGATCAAAGGTAAGGTTTTTATCAAAATCCTCTACACTTTAGGCTCTATTATACCTAGGTGGGTTTATCTTTATCAATACCCTTATAGTCCTAATTTTGTTTCAAGTGAGTACTATGATATATTTTTTCTCAACATAAGAAATCAAATGGATGTAGAATCTTAATTGGATTTGGATATATTCATTCATTTATTAACATTAGAATCTTGAGAAAAGATAATTAACATGAAAAGGAAACACTTTTTAAATTTTAAAGATGTGCTAAAGTTGTAAAATTGAAAAGAATAATTGGTGCATACCCTAGGGAAGATGGAGTCAAGAATAAAGAAGAAACAAAAAAATAACTACAGTATATGTTAATCAGTTGTTAGAAACACTGAGGGGGGGGGGGGGGGGGAANGGTGAATAAGTGTTTGTCAATTATGTTTATTTCAGCAACTTGAAACTTAAATCAAATAGATAACAAATGAAGCATAACACAATAACACATAACACATAACACAAGATATGATAACAGGGAAACCTTGATTAGAGGAAAACCCCGGTGGGAATTAGTACCCACAAATGATTGTACTAGTCTTATGAACTTGTTAGAGTTCCTTTGCCCTGCTAGGAGTAGTCTTTACAATGCAAGTACAATGACCCTGTTAGGAGTCTTTACAAAACCTTGTTAAAGGTGAATGGCTCACTGCCAGAGCTCACTCCCCAATAGGATGAAGGCTACAAACTTTATGTAATAGATATATACTATATCAAAAGATGAACTGTTGTAATGACACTGTTGTCTGATTAGCTCCTTTTATGCGCTGATGCTTTAATCTCTTGAAGACTTCTACTTCATATTGATTTTCCTATATTGATCTTCTGGATATATTCTCTACATATTTTCCACTCTTACACTTAATACAAAATTGCATGTCAAGTATATATACATGCCTGAATAGACACAACCAAAAAAACAAGACCTTAGTCGGCCCAAAAACAACATACACAATGCTTCCAAACAATTTGGCTTAAGAAGGTTTACATGAGTGTTAAAGACACAATTAAAAACATATTAAAATAGGTGCATGGCCATTACAAAATAAAATATTATATGCTAATCCAAAATCTGAGGTCAGCTTCATACTATATTTTTTTAACTGCTAGTGGCACTTAATCTTGCTATAACTTCTCTGTACTGTCATACCGTACCATGTGTGTATAGACTAAGCTTAATGAAATATCATAAAGCTTAAGTATGGAGGAACATAGTCTAATTCAATCGTACACACATGCGCTGGTGCTCTGATCAACTGCATATCTTTGTTATGTTTTGTCTTCTGTACTTAGCCAATTTTTTATCTTCAAAGTTGTGAACTTACTTGTCAAAACTTCATATGACTTTGTTTCCATAATGAAAACACAAAATTATTCATATACACCCTGAGTGTCAACTTTCCAACAATCTCCCCCTTTTTCATTAATGAAAACAAAGGAATGTGGCCAAGTTACTTAATCTTTTACTTAACAACAAAAAATGTAAGTCTACTTTAAATCATAACTTTGGCTATATATATCATAATCCTTTATATACACTACTCCCCCTTTGACATTAATGAAAAAGGTTCCAATAATGAAGGACCTAAGTACTTACTCTGAGTACACATCTGGGTATGCAATCCGAAGATTCTTGATCTCTTGCTGCGAGAATGCCTTGAGTGCATCAATAGTCTGAAGATGGGCACATAATGCATATGTAAGATTCTCCATCTTTGTCAGATCTATGTAGGGGCCTTGATCATATGTGACAATGGTTACATCTATTTGTTTGATTTTCTCATTCAAAATAGCTAAGGAGGGTGCAAGTGCATTTCTTAGTTGGGTTTGCCTAGTTCTTATCTTGTTAATCTCTATCTTGGCTTTTTCAATTTTAACTATCTTCCCTTGATAGATATTGTTGCAGATGTTGATGTCTTGGGAGGATGTTTCAACTAATTTTCTGATGTTTTCAACCAAGATGTCTTCTTCTTCAATCTTCTTAATGTGCTCAGAAGTGAATTTGCCTCTGTCCATACAATTTTCAATCACCTTCCCGCATTTTGCTGCTAACTCTTTCAGAATTGTTTGACCAACCTTCAGTGAGTTTAGATCTAATTAGAAGTTCTTTATCAGTTCATCTAATCTTTCCTTTTTGTACTTCTCCACTACAATTGTAGTAGCTGAATCTATTAAACTTGTAAAGTTTGCTTTGAAGCAAGTCAAGATGTTATCAACATCATCAACTGACTGAATATTTTCCAATTTATTTTCTATTGGCACTAGGTTATTCAGAATGTTTACTAATTCCAAAAAGAAAGGGTTTCTCATAACTTGTTTCTCTTTGGCTTTCTCCATGGCTAATACACTGATTTTAATCAGGTCTTCTTCTCCCCATGCATCTAGGTTTGTTGAGTCAGGGGTCAAGCTTGACAACAATGATACT
>MU224423.1:730567-750982 GCA_018584345.1 Thuja plicata
AAATAAATGACTAGATTAACCAAATATACGACCAAATATATGACTAAATAAATGACTAGATTAACCAAATATACGACCAAATAAATGACTAAATAAACTACTAAATTAACCAAATATACAACCAAATATATGACCAAATATATGACTAAATTAATGACTAAATAATTAAATAAATGACTAAATTAATGACTAAATCAATGACTAAATTAATGACCAAATCAATGACCGAATTAATGACTAAATTAATGACCAAATAAACTATCAAATGACCAAATAAACGACCAAATAAATGACTAAATATATGACCAAATCAATGACCAAATAAATGACTAAAATAGTTTAGTTATAAATTTGGTCACGAGATAAATGACCGACAATAAACTACCAGTGGTCATGTGACCAAATTTGGTCATTTATCTATAATTTTTGGTAGTTTATTTGGTCATATATTATTGTTTTTGTACTAGTGGATGTAGGAAACACTTTAGTAACTTCCTTTTTGGCTTAACTAAGCACGCAATCAAAGTTAAGACTACACAACTCAAAATGAGTGGACGTGTCACTTCACATAGTCGGCTCTACCAAATTAACTCAAACATCACACTTTTGTTAAAAAATGTTTAGCGCCTTTAGATAATCATCATTAACTCATAACTAAACATGAATAAAAACACGCATATCCTGAAGATAGGCACAACTCAAGAAACAATATAAATACGTCAGCTCTTAATAGATAATCTCCAGAAACTATAATTACCAAGATAGATTAACATAACTCAACTGAAATTGCATATCTGAATCTATGTGTATGAACATTACATCTAGAACATGTCTACAACATAGATGTAAATGCGCAAGGCTCCATAATATCTTTACTGATAATTGCTTATAGGATTCTACTGTATATTATATGTTGTCATCAATGACAAACATACAATCAACTATTTGCACAGAAGTAAATTTTCAACAATCTCCCCCTTTGACATTGATGGCAACATATGATATGAAAAACATCATCAACCCAAAGTATCCTTCTTCTTTTTATAATCTTCTCAATATCCTCATCAAAAGCTCATCTTAACTGCTACATCTCTTTTTATTGTATTTTTCATTACTGTATACTCCCCTAGAGTATAGTCTCCCCCTTACTATATACTCCCCCTTTGACATCAATGGAAAAGGGCACCAAAAAAAATTAAGAACAGGTACAACTCTAGAAGTAGAGTAGTCAACCACTCATCAGTCACCAAGGGGTGATGCTCTTGCTGCAAATTCTAATCAGACTCACAAAAGGGAATTACTCCCAGCTTCTCCCTGAGATACTCAAAAGTATCTTTTGATAAAGGATTTGTAAAAATGTCTACTAACTGTTCTTTAGTGCTCACATAATCCAACTTTACTTCTTTGTTTGCAACTTTTTCTCCTAGAAAATGATATTTGATCTCAATGTGTTTTGTCTTTGCGTGCATCACAAGGTTCTTTGACATATTGATAGTGCTAGTGTTATCACAGTGAATAAAAATAGGATAATCAATCTGAATACCAAAGTCTTTAATTATCTGTTTGATCCAAACTATTGTTGAACAATTCAATGCTGCTGAAACATACTCAGCTTCTACTGTCAACTGAGAGATACAATTTTGCTTCTTTCTTGTCCAAGTAACCAACCTGTCTCCAAGAAATACTTCTCCTCCTAAGGTACTCTTCCTGTCATCAACACAACTTGCCCAATCTACATCTATATACACATGAAGTTGTATATTCTCTGAGTTAGGATACCATAAACCATAGTCTATATTCCCCTTTAAGTATCTGAATATTCTTTTTATTGCCATTAGATGATTTTGTTTAGGTTCAGCTGCAAATATTCCAACAATGCCAGCTACATTAGAAATATCTGGTCTAGATTGAGTAAGATATATGAGTTTTCCAATCATAGACTTGTATAATGTCTTGTCAACTACTGTGGAATCATCTTCTTTAGAAATATTTCTCCTTGTTATCATGGGGGTGCTTACAGGTTTGCAATCTTCCATTTTGAAGGTCTTGAATATCTCCTTCACTTACTTAGACTGATTTATGAATATGCCTTTGTCCATTTGTTTTACATTCAGTCCCAAAAAATATTTGATAGGTCCAATCATGCTCATATCAAACTCACTTTGCATCTCTTTAGCAAATTCGGCACTAAGATTTTCATTACCTCCAAAGATGATGTCATCAACAAAGATAGCAACAAGTATTAGTCCATCAGGTGTCTCTCTCATGAATAATTTGCAATCTGCTGCTCCCTTTTTGAATCCAATCTTTGTCAAGTAACCATCAAGTCTCTCATACCAAGTTCTTGGGGACTGTTTAAGTCCATAAAGGGATTTCTTTAGTCTTCATACCATGTCTATTTTGTCTGATAAACTAAATCCTTCAGGCTGTTCTATGTAAACTTCTTCCTTCAAGTCACCATTCAGAAAAGATGACTTGACATCCATTTGATATACTTTAAAGTTCTTGAATGTTGCATAGGCCAAAAACAACTTGATACATTCCAGTATGCTCACAGGGGAAAATGTATCAGTGTAGTCTATTCCTTCTCTCTGTGCATATCCTTTACATACCAGTCTTTCTTTGTTTCTTACCACTATACCTTCTTCATTCATCTTATTTTTGAATATCCACTTTGTTCCAATCACATTTTTGTCACAAGGTCTAGGAACCAATTCCAATCTATCATTCTTGATTATCTGATCTAATTATTCTTTCATAGCTTTCTACCAATCTGAATCATTGGATGCATCTTCAACACTTAAAGGTTCAATTTGTGAAAGTAAACATACCTCTTCATCAACTGTTAAACATTTTTCTTTAGATCTTGTAAAAAATTTACTGCTCTGATCTCCAATGATATCTTCCTTTGAATGGTATCTAGTTGTGAAATTTGGAACTTTAGGTGTGACATCTTCATCTGTAATCTATGATTCCTCTTTTCTTGTTTCAGGGTCATTGCATGATACATCAATACAATCAAACATTTCATCAATAATTTTTTCTTTACTGCTAGGCCTGGGTTCATCTTCAATCATAGGTGCACAATCATAGTATCTTTCTTGAATCATGAACTTCTCATCAATCTTCACATGTGTACTTTCAATTATCTTCTTCAATCTCAAGTTAAAAGATATATATTCTTTTCTTTTAGTAGAGTAAACAAGGAAAATACCTTCATCGCTTCTAGCATGAAACTTTCCAACACCATCATCTCTCTTGATGTAGCATTTGCTTCCAAATATTCTAAAGTATTTTACTGTAGGTACATTACCAAACCAAAGTTCATAAGGTGTCTTATCTGTGCCTGGCCTTAGTTGTATTCTATTGATAGAATAGACTGCTGTATTGACTGCATCTCTCCAATAGGTGTGTGCAACTTTTCCTTCTATCATGATAGTGCGCGCTATGTCAAGTATGATCTTATTTCTTCTTTCTACAATCCCATTCTATTGAGGGGTTCTAGGAGCACTCAATTGCCTTTTGATCCCATGTTCTTCGCAATACTCATAAAATTGGTCAGAGGTGAATTCTCCTCCTCTATTTGATCTCGGACACTTTAGTTTTAATCCAAACTCATTTTCAACTTTAGCTTTGAATATTTTGAACCTCTCAAAAGCTTCAGACTTATCTTTTAAGAATGCAACCCACAACATCCTTGAAAAATCATCAAAAAATAAAATAAAATCCCTTTCTCCATAGTATGATCTTGTTTGAGTAGGACCACATAAGTCTGTATGCACTAGATCCAATTTTTTTTCTACTGAGTTATGCTTTCTTCTTAATGAGATCCTTACATGCTTTCCCATCAAACATTCCCTGCACATAGTATCAACTGGTCTTGCAATACTAGGAAGGTCTCTTACTGCCTTTACATTGCTTATCTTTACTATGTTGTCAAAACTGATGTGACAAATTCTTTTGTGCCATAGCCAACTGTCATCTACTTTTGCAACAAAACAACTTACTTCTAAATTGAGTTGAAAGACATTAAATTTAGTCTTAGATCTTGATGCAATCATATCTCCTTGTTTGTTATTAATGATGCAATTATTGTCTTTGAATTCCAAATGATATCCTTTATCGAGCAATTGTCCAACACTTAGTAGGTTATGATGTAAACCATCAACATAAAGAACATTAGCTATCTTGTTCTTTCCATCCAAGGTAATAGAACCTCTTCATATGATAGGTTTGGGAGTGTTATCTCCAAATCTAACCATACCACCTTTGTACTTTTTCAGATGTACAAATCTATCTTTGTCTCCTGTCATGTGATGTGAGCATCCACTGTTAATGATCCAATCAGTTCTGATGTCTTCTTTGGAAACTAATGCTAACTCTTGTGCTTTCTTTTCATCTTCATTGTCCATTTCTTCAAGCATTTTATCAATGTCTTTAATGGAAATGAATCCAATTTCATCTTCTCCTGAGTCATCATCAGTTACACCATCTTCAACATGATAGCATTCCTTAGTATATTAGGGCTTGTAATCTGATCTGAACTTCTTGACTCTTGTAGGACACTTGGATGCAAAATGGCCAACTTTGTTTCATGAAAAACATTTGAATGGTAGGTTTCCTTCATATTTTCCTTTACCTTTCCTTTCTTTCTTGGCAATCATAGAAATTATTTCTTCTAGTTCTCTATCCTTTTCTTCTTTCTCATTATTATTAGAGCTGCTCAAGGATTTCTTACCATGGACCAAGGCTTTGAAAGTTGTTTCACTTTTAGGTTCCGTCTTCAATCTTGATATCTCAAATGCAGAGATTTTTCTTATCAAAGTCTCTCTCTTGAATTATTTTGAAAATTTCATAGTCTCATCTAAGATATTGATCTTGCTCTCATAGTATGTTGTCAATGTAGTCATCAGCTTGTCCATTATGTCTTCCTCTGACATTTCTCCACCATTGTTTTTGATTCCTGAAACTGCTTCATTAATCCTGTGATTGTAAGCTCTGATTTTCTCTTTAGGTAGCATCTCTAATTTGTTATACTTATTTTTCCATGTATTTCTCTATGCATTCTTTGCTTGAATATCTCCTTCAAACATATCTTCTAAATACTTCCATATGGTGTAGGCTTTGTCTACTTTCTTGATCTCAGAGAATTCACTGTCAGATAATGCACTTATAAGGGCTTCCTTGGCAATTGCATTAGTGGTGAATACATCCTTTTTTTTACTAGTAGCATCATCTTTTGCAAGGTCTTTCAGAGAGGGAACAAGAAATTCTTGTGTGGCTATTTCAAAAATATCAAAACCAACGCACTGTAGATGTGTTATCATTTTGTTCTTCCAATCAAGATAATTCTCTCCATCTAACTTAGGACTCTCTTTTCTGAAGTATGCCCTCTGATCTACCTTAAGTTGTTAAGATTTCTCTCCAAGGCACTTGGCTCTGATATCAATTGTTAGGAATAGTCCCAAGAGATAACTGAGAGGGGGGGGGGGGGGGGGTGAATCAGTTATCTACAAGATTTAATTCTTTTTTCAATTAAGTACAAAATAACTTTAAACATAAACTCAACAAGATAAAACATAATTGAACAAAACAATTTTGGTAACGGGGAAAACCAAATTAGGTAAAAACCCCGGTGGGAATTAAAACCCACAAATAACTGTACTAGTTTATAATGATCCTTGTTAGAAGATCTTGCAACCCTGTTAGGAGTTGATCTTTACAATGCAATAAGTATAGAGACCTGGTCAAAGGTCATACCCTATTAGGAGTCTTTTACAAATAACCCTGTTAGGGGTGAGGACACACTATCCAAGAGCTCACTGCTCAAATGGTGAAGGTTGCAACCTTCTAGAAGGTAGATATACACTATATCTGAAAATGAACTATTTGAGTAGACCAGCTATCTTGATCAGTTCTAGTGAATTGTAATCTTCTTCTGATTCTTCACATAGATCTTCAACTGATGAATGATGTAGCTTTACTGTCTAACTTTCTGCTCTGCTCTGACTTATTATTTTTCCCTTCATTCATACTTTGCAATTACAGTTGAATTTCTATATGTATCTTCCCTGAGGATAAGGTCACAATGGCTGTAGGAAACACTTCAGTAACTTCCTTGTCGGCTTAAATAAGTATGTAATCAAAGTTAAGACTTCTCAACTCAAAATGAGTGGACGCATCGCTTCACATAGTCGACTCTACCAAATTAACTCAAACATCACGCTTCTGTTAAAACATGTTTAGTGCCTTTGGATAATCATTGTTAATTCATAACTAAACATGAATACAAACACACATATCCCAAAGATAGGCACAACTAAAGAAACAATGTAAATACGTCGGCTCTTAACAGATAATCTCCATAAACTATAACTGCCAAAATAGATTAACATAACTCAACTGAAACTACATATCTAAATCTGTGTGTATGAACATTGCATCCAGAACATGTCTACAACATAGATGTAAACACACAAGGCTCCTAAATATCTTTACTAATAATTGGTTACTGGATACTATTGTATATTATATGTTGTCATCAATGACAAACATACAATCAACTATTTTCACAGAAGCAAATCTCCAACATGATCATCTCATGAAAATATTCAAGCAATTACCTATCAAAATAAAATTGTAAACCCTTTTATAAATCTCTATAAAAAGGAAACAAAACAAGCCAAATACCTTTTCCATTTCAAATAGGTCTGGTAGAAATTCATGAGCTCTTTGTGTTCATCCTAGGGTATCTCTAAATGAATTAGAATTAAAGTAAATAAAGACTCTAATAGAGTCTCTATCAACTCTATCAGAGTCTTGACTTCAACACCTCTAATATTTTTATACAATTGATCTATTTCTTCTTTCATTTTTTAATTATGAACCCTATCCATTGCTAGGTCATTTATGAGACCCAACATTTCTTCTGAAGTCTACATATTGGGGGTCCAAAAATAATGGATTTATCATGAATTCAATTGCACCTCTAATTCTTTACTCTTTTCTCTTAGAATTTTAAGCTCTTCATTTTTTTTCTTACATAAACAATGTGTAAATATAGCAATATTGATTGTTAAATCTAAGGCCTAAACAACTGTAGTATTAGAGGCCCGTATAACAATAAGTTTTCCATGAAACTCATCCTACTTCTAACTCATTGAAGGCTTTTGTTTTTTTGGGTACAAAGACTAGATGGCTAATATGTCCAATTTTTCATCAAATGTAGAGCCAAAATATAAACGTTTTGCTTGCTCAGGATCAATATCTAGATTAATTTTGTGTCTTCTCCTTAAGCTATAAAATGTAATAGGTGAAGAAAGATCCCAACCTTCCAAAAGAAACATACCACTTTGATGATCATATTTTGTCATTAGTTTGCAAAGGAAACATTTTTTCAACCGTTGGTAACATGATCACCGAAAAACAAGTTTATAGTGCAACCCGACACAAGACTTCACAGAGGTCATCGAAAATGTTAAAGAGAACACCGAAACCAATCTTCACTGATAGAAAAGTTCACAGAGGAACCTGATAGAAAATTTCATAGTGAACACCGACAATTAGTCTACAAAGCAAACCGAGAAGAAGAATGTCTACAAAGACATCATCGAGGAAAGACTACAGAGAAACCCAAGCACCAGTCTACCGAGAGACAACTTTAATTTTGATAAATGTGGATCTGAGTTATACGTAAAATAAAATACTTAAGTTTTATATTTATCTTTAATGCTTATCTTTAAAACCATTTCTTGAGGGACAAGTAAAGTACATGTAATTGTTTTAATCGGTCTAACTGATTGAAAACATGCAAACAAGGAGATCAAGGTCAAGTTATAAACCTTTGATCATAGAGTTATCATTGTAAAGCATGAAACCTATTTAGGTCAACTCATTGTATAAATAGATGTAGAAATCAATCAGACATTGATGATTGTATCCACAATAGACATCTATGGATCAGATATAGAGTTTCATGTAGAAGGACAACAAAAGATGAAATCAGTTATAAAGAACAAGATTAAAGGAACTGTACTCAGCAATTCAGGATTGCATTTTATCAGGTCAACAAGTATTTTTGAATGCATTCTAACAAGTGTAGAAAATAGAAGAAATCCTTTAAGAAGGTGGATTTAACAATCTTTATGTAAATCTCTTAACTGAGTGCACACTAAACAGTGCTGCTAAATCTCTTAACCGAGTAGACCTACCCAGTCTAAAATGTTACTCCTAACATGGTAAGATCATCAGAAGTGATAAAACTTGTAGCCTTAACTGACACCTTCCATTGTGCAGATAGTGAAGCTTTGTGGGTTTCATCCCCACCACATTTTTTACCTTCTAACATGGTTTTCTGTGTTACCAATTCTTGTGTCATGTGTCATTACATTTCATGAATGTTTCTATGAATGTTTACACGCAAATTAAGTTTATGATTTGATATTACATGCACAAAGATAGAATAACATCTATGTTCGGTAATGCAAGTAATTGATTACTAAAGGATTAAGGGTTAATTAATAAAAAGTTTTAAGGGTATTGATTCACCCCTCCCCTCTTAGTACACACCATTCCATTATTCCAACAATTGGTATCAGAGCTAGATCTCTTATTTGGAAACATTTAAATCACTTGAGAGAAAAGATAATACAATGTAAAGGTATAAGCTAGAAAATAATATTGAGAATCAGAAGTTGCAGATACAAATCTTCTATGAGAAATACAAAGAAGATAGAATCAAGATGAGAGAGCTACTAGATGAAAGAATCTTATGGCATCTCGTTGTAATGAAATAGACTATCATGAAGAAGAGATACCTGATTTGTTTGAGTCAACAGGATCTACATCTAGCAATACATCAGACACATCTAAAGGATTCATTACAAGTCTAAATAAAATCAATCAACATCTGGTTGGACAAGTGAAATCACTGAAAATAGGTCAAGAGACACAGATGGTAAGGATGATTGAGGTTATGAATAATGCTAGAAAAGAGGAGTGGGAAAGAAAACTAGCTATTGACAATAGGAGGAAGATCACTAAAAAGATATAAGAGAGAGAATCAGAAATACAAAGACTTACTGAACATCATCATGCGATCACCAATCAAATTATTCTTATGACTCATGAGGCAAATTGAGTGAAAATATAACTCAATGGGAAATTGGAAGCTATTGTTGAGCTAAGAGAATAAAATAAAAGAATGAAGCATGAAGTAAGGATTCAGAAAAAACACAATGATATGATTAAGAAAGCTGAAGAAAGTGCAAAAAGAATGGATGATTTTATTGATGAACAAAGAAGAGTCAACAACAATACTGATCTAGGTTATACCAAGAATGGAGAATAATCATACCAAGATGATAAAAAAGATGTCTACACAAATCCAAGACCAAGGAAGTAGTCATGCAATCACTATCGAAAACTAGGCCACACATCAAATGTTTGCAGGAGCAAAGCTAGAGGTATTCCTAAATCCACATCTACATTCATAGGAAATTGTTATAACTGTAACAAGAAAGGACACAAAGAACATGAATGGAGATCTAAGGTGAAACAACCAAAGAAGGAAACTTAGTATGATGCAATTGAGTGACTCTGAATCAACAGAGTCTGATGCACCACCCCCAAAGAAACCAAGGACAACTGTTGCATCAAGAACAAGGAGTCAGACTACAAAAGTAGACTCACCACCGGCTAAGGAAGGACAAGTGAGGACTTATAAAAGAAAGCCTCAAGCTAATAAAACATAAGAACCAAAGAGGATAAGGAGATTAATCCGAAGCAAGGAAGATAAGGAAGACACTAAACAAGATGAAAAACCTGAAAAGCACAAATTTCCTATGATAATTGATGAGATTGTTGCATCAATAGTCAAGATAGGTAGCATATCAAATGCTAAAATAAGGTAATGGATAACCTTATCTCTCGAGGATCAGAGAAAGATTGAAGAAGTCATCATCCAGGCAATGATTGTATTCAAATATATACTTGTGCACTTTGATAAGATGATTCCACAAGAAATTAATGACATGTTATCACAAAGGTGGACATATGCACTGAATTCTGAAAGACAAATAAGGGAAAGATCCCTAGTTTCAATTATGCCACCTGAGTAAAAAATGGAAGAAATTGTTGAAATGATGAAGATGCATTCAAAGAAGTTCTCAGCAAAATTGAGAGCCTACAAAGTACTATAGGGAAGCTTAATATAGATTGAAAAAGAAAGTGATGATACTTGGAGAAAAATACTCAATCCACCTAAGGAGGATACAAGCCCTGAGAGAGTATTAGAACTTACCGAGATCCCTCACAAAGAAGAGAAAGAGGCTACACTAAGCCCTAAACACATCTTAATAAATGACACTAAGGATGTTAATCCAATTGAATTAAAGACTCAGGTAAGTAAGTCAATGGATGACATACCTCAAATTCTACAATCATTAGGGGATACAGATGATGAAATAATCAAGGATACAACTATCATTGATATCACTGGAAGTGATCCTACTGATGAGGTAAAGACAGATGAAGATGTCACCATTACTACCAAGAAAACCAAGGAACATGACATCACAATGGATGTTGCACAAAAAAATATACCAGGTGACATACCATTATTAATACAAGCTATCAATATCATCTCAGAAAAGGAGAAGTCACCTGACCATGATGTAAGCATACCCACGGATAAGGGTGAAGAGGAGAAGAAAAACACAAATGATAAATAGAAAGTAACATATGGAGAGGCGAAAGATGCAAGTGAAGAAAAAGGTGATGCCACACCAAAGGATACCAAAGGAGAAGCTATAGATAAAGCTAAGATTGATATGGAGATTTCTATAACCAATCAACAGGTGAATACCAAGAATCAAGTAAAAGGTGCAACACCCCCAAATCCTTCACCAAGTACATTAGACCAAGAAAAGGATCTTTCTATTGTTCTACATACAACTGACTCCACCATAATTGCAAAGAAAAATAAGAAGAAGAATAAAAATCCAGTCACCTTGGATGAGATAATAAAAATACCTGACTATGATCTAGAGTCACTTACAAAGTATGCAGAAGTTTGTAAAAGGAAAGCTATACAAGATAAGATCAAAAATGAGACCAAGGACACATAGGTACTAGAAACTACACAGGATATACTATTGCAAGTTGCACCTGATACCAACATTGATCAAAATGCACCAATTCTTGATCAATTAGCAGTTCTTACCGAGGTCATCACATCACAGAATGTAGATGCAGAGAAGACAAGAGAAGAATGTGTAGAGCAGAAGTTCCAATACAAGATAATAGAGAAAATCAGCCAAGAAGTGGTAGAGAACAAGGTAAAGCTATCTGAACTGGTCAATACATTGGAACCAATTATTTCAAAAGTTATAACCTTAGTTCAAAATTTATGCACCATAGATAAATTCACTGAGGATAGTAGTCAGAAGATTGCAAAGATAGATGTAGATCTTAATGCTAGTGCACAAGGTCTCACAACCAATGACAATGCATTCAAGTTGCATTATGAAAATATTGTGGAAGCAAAAAGGTTGAGACTTGAGATTCAAGAGGTAGAATCCAAATTCAGAGATGAGGTAACTAAGCTCCAGGTTCTACTACTACCAAATCTCACATTACTGCAATAACATATGACTTCGGCAAGAACATTGATTCCCACCCCAGAAATGTTTGTAACAGAAAGCATATATGATATGCATGCAAGAATAAAATTGGAAATCATGACCCTTGAGAACCTCAAAGAACAATGGGAAAAGTAAACAGAGGACATTCAAAAAGTCCCATTCCCACCTTTGTGACAAATTGTAAGTATTAAACCTTTGTCATTATTATAAAAAAATGGGGAATTGATATGATAAAAGGGGAAATGATCTGGTGTGATAAGGTGAAAGGGGGAAATAATGAAAAGGGGGAAATATATGTATAAAGGCAAGTGTATATACATGTACATATACTATACCGAGGTATGCACATAGGGGGAGTCATATTGACAAGGTAAAATACATGGTGTATATACTAAATGATGACATTAATTTTGCCGTTAGTACACTTAGTGAAAAATATTGACAGAGATCATCGGTACAAGCATTACCGAAAAACTACAAGCATTACCAACAGACAGCAAGCATACCCAACAAAAAACAAAGGTCAGGAGGAAATGCTAAGTATGGAATTGACCGACGAACACTAACAAAGTGTTGCACCGACAAAGTGAAAAGGACATCACCGACGGGTCAATAACATAACATTGAGATCATCATCGACGACACAGTTTTGAGAAAAAAACTGACGGAATAGAAAAGGCATACCTGATGATCAGTTTAAGAAAGGAACACCGACGACAAAGAAAACCGACTGTCAGAACTGACAGTCAGTTAGAGAACCTGCAAAAAGTGGATCTAAAATTTACACGTCAGATAAAGCATTGTAATTCTATTTATAGAGTTTTAATTTGTTTTAAATCATAACTTGAGGGTCAAGAAAGCTTTATGTAAATGTTTTAAAGAATCCTAATAGATCTAAAATATATCTAACTAAAGATCAAGGTCAAGTTGTAAACCTTGGTTCTAGAGTTAACTTGCGATAGCATGAATCAAGGATTGAGCTAAAGTCTAGTATAAATAGATGTTCAATAAATTGTAAATTATGAATTCATTATTGTTGATAGCCATGAAGAGAATCTAAGGAGAAGAAGGCAGAATTCATGCAAATTTCAGAAACAAATCATATCAGTTGTCAAGAACACACAGAGGCTACCGACGAGCAGACAAAGGTATTATTCAATCATAGAAAGATGATTACTCATACATAGGAAGCTTTATTAGATCTGTTATCAAAAATTAGAGATTGCATACATCATCAGATCAAAGACTTATGTAGTTTTATTCTAACAAGTGCATCACATCTAAAATCCTTTTGTAGAAGGTGGACTTAACCATTCTTTACAAATCTCTTAACAAAGTGCACACTTAACAATGTTGCTAAAGCTTCAAACGAAGTAGATCTTAATAGGTCTCCATTGTAATACTCCTAATAGGGTAGGTCATCAGAAGTGACCAATTGTAAGCCTTAACTGGCCCCTTCTTATCTACAAATAGTGAAGTCTTGTGGGTAACAATCCCCACTGCAGTTTTTACTTCCTAATAGGAGTTTTCTGCGATATCATATCTTGTGTCGTGTGTTATCTATTTTCATAAATGTTTCTTTTATGGTTACATATTAAAGAACCTATGATATGATTTCATATACATAAAGAAGATTAAAATTTAGATAAGATAATTTAAAAATTGATGATTAAGGGTTAATGGGCTAACCAAGAAATTTTTTAGAGGTACTGATTCACCCCTCCCCTCTCAGTACATCATTCCAATATAATTCCAACAATTGGTATCAGAGCTAAGTATCTTTCTTGAAAATCTTAAAGACTTAAGAGAAAATACTGGAGCAATGGAAAAGTATAGACTGGACATGACTATTAAGAATGAGAAGTTATAGATGCAAATAAACTATGAGAAGTATAAAGAGGCAAGAATCAAACTGAGAAAACTTCTTGATGAAAGAAAGATTATGGAAATCAGGATGAATGAGAGAGACTACAAAGAATTGGAAATACAAGATTACTTTGATACAACAGAATCATCAATGAGCAAAGCTTCAGACACATCAGTAGAAGAAATTACAAGTCTACAAGAGGTCAATATACATTTGATAGATCAAATCAAGATGCTGCAAATTGGTCAAGAAACTCAAATGGTAAAAATGATTGATGTCATGAATGATGCAAGAAGAGTTGAAAATGAAAGAACACTAGCCATTGATGATAGGAGGAAAATTACAGAGAAACTACAAGAAAAAGAATCAGAGATTCAAAGACTTACTGAGCATCACCATGAGGTTACCAACCAGATTATTCTTATGAGTCAAGAAGCAAATAGATTAAATACAAAACTCATTGAAAGAATACAGATCATTGGTGAGCTAAGAGAAGAGAATGAAAAATTGAAGCATGAAATCAAAGTCCAGATTCAACACAATGGATTGATCAAAAAGGCTAAAGATAGAAACAAAAGGATGGATGATTTTCTTGACGGACAGAGAAGAGTCAACAACTACACAGGATTAGGGTACAATGAGAATGGTGAATTTTCTAATCAACCAGATCAGAGGAATGCTTTCACAACCCCCAAGAAGCTGTCATGCAATCACTATGGAAAACCAGGCCACACCTCAAACATTTGCAGAAGCAAAATGAAAGGTATTTCTCAAACTCAATCTATTTTCATTGGTAATTGTTATAAATGTAAAAACAAAGGACATAAGGTACATGAATTCAAATCCAAAGAGAAAAACCTATATGGAAAAGTATTGTCCTACATGTAATATGAATGGGCATACACATAAGGAATGCTGGAAAAAGAACAGCAAGGCATGAACACCAAAGGAAACTGATAGTAGCTACAAACCAACAAGAGTAGGTAACTCATATGTTTGGGACTATAACACATGGGTAAACTGCACAACATGTGGAAGGTATGGTCATATTGCTATCAACTATATGAGAAAATGGACCAGAAAGTCAAGAGGTTGGACCAATCCAGGTATGGCATGTTTGCATTGTCATAAGGTCGGACATGTGATAAAAGATTGCAAAGACCGACTGACAGACACAAGTACACATCCCAATGGAAATACCATTGATGACATTAAGAGAATGAGAAACAAGATGTGGGTAAAATCCACAAACACTAAAGGTGCTGGAAAAAGAAATGCAAATGGTGACACCCCATCCAATGGATCTGGTGACATCACTACATCCAACTAGATTGCACAAGTAAGTATGGAACTGCATTATGACAAGTTACATTATACATCGGTTCCATCACACATAGTTCATATTGTAATATTAGAATGAATAAAGATGAAATATATTGTTATTTTCTAAACTATTGAAAACCAACCATCAGTTATTGGGCACACTTTGCATCGGTGAACACACACAGAAAAGTTAGCACTACTTACCAGAATGTATTGATCATTACACAAGCTAAGTGTAAACCGACAGACATCGGTGAACCTTGAGGAAACAAAAGTTATCTTTGCCACTTTACCGACAATCATCGGTGAAGTCTCCAAAGCCACTAGAAACCTTGACGCTTTGCACAGACACCGAAGATGTTATGAATGTCTCTACCGAAAAAATTATTCTTCATATACCGACTTGCTGGTAAGCATTAATGACAACTTAGGGCACAAAAAGGTTATAAAAGCTCAACGAGTAAACTCATTTTCACACCCGCGATTTCGAGCAGATCAGAGAAGACTAGAGTGATTTCAGAACAATTTGGAAAGTGACCCAAAAAAAATCAATTTGACACAAAGCATTCACATTCACAGGCAATCACAGAGAATTTGTAAGTAAAAACACTTACTGACCGCACTATTTTATTTGTGAAAAGCCCTAAATTTCTGCAAACAAGATGGCATCAACTTCTAGAGTTGAGAAAATTAAGGAAGATAAGAAGAAATCCTTCAAGCTTGTCAGTAGAGGCTCGTGTCCTGAACCTAAATACAAGCTACACCCTGGAATAGCTTCACAATCTGATGATTCCAGAGCATTCTCCAGAATCCCACTTAGGGTTTTGCTAGTAGAGGATGTAAGGTCCTATATTCACTGCAAGATCTCAGAGATAGGAGATCTAGACCTAGATAATGCCTACAAGGCACTATGTGATGATGCTGGAAAACTCAAAGAAGAGCATAAACATCTAGAAGTAAAGGGACTCATGAATGCACTGCATTTTCCCAAGGTCTTCAAAATGGAATGGATAAAGATTATTCTTAGCAGAGTTCACAAAAAGACTATGGATAAACAAGCCAAAGGCAATAACAAAGGATGTTATTCATGTAGTTACTGGTTATCCTACAACCAATAAACCACAGGCTTACAAGTACCCATCTCTGGCAGAAGTGGAAAAATTGACTGGTGCTAAATCAGATAAAAGAGCACTAAAGGTCAACACCATTACCGACATAGAGCTGAAGTTTGGAGCATGTGTTGTTGGATATAAGATCTTCCAAGCAAGCTAAATGAATAGAATATCAAGTACAGCTATGAGCATAACATACAAGATCATCAAACAGGGAAAGAAGATGGATCTTGTAGAGATCTTGTTACATCAACTAGAGGAGAACATGTGCACAATAAGGTCTTCAAGGAAAAACACTTGTAAGTTTGGTTCCCTCATAATGTGCATATTCTTTTACTTTCAAGAATACTTTCCTTCCATTGGAAAAGTTGTATGGGACACAAGAAGACCCATAACAAATCAGATAGGTGAATTCATAGAATCACTAGGAATAGATTTTGATAATGTTATGCATGAGTATTTCAAAACCATTAAGGAAATGCTACAAGCCAGAACAAGAATTCCTGAAAATCTGATAGAGGAACACCGAGAAGACATATGTTTCATGGTAGATACTGATTTCACATACATCCAAGTAGTAGTACCTAGGAAATCATGGCTTTCAAAGTTAGAATATGAAATAAAAGAAGGACTAGCCAATGAGTGCATTAAGGCACTACTAAATGAACCAGTGGACAACAAGAAACTAAGATTTGGTACCTATGAAGAGGCCAAACAAAAGATTAAAACAAATCTTGTCGTCAAGAAGGTTGTAAAATAGTAAAAAAGAATGGTCAAGAATTTGAAAATATCTTCTGAAGGAGAATAAGAAAGAGAAGGTGAAGAGGAATAAGAGGATAAGGAGGAAATCACCAAGGAATAGCTACCCATTGGTGATACAATAGAGAAAAATGAATTAGAGGAAGAGAAGTCTGATTCACCACCTCCTCCTCCACCTAAGAAGTCAAGAACAAGGAGTCAAATAGCAAAGGATGCAACTCTTTCTCCCATGGTAAAAGGAAAGTTCTATAAGAGGAAACCTGACACAGCAAAGGTAAAACATCCAGTTAGGGAACCCACAAAAAGGAGGAAATTTGTTTAGACAAATGAGGATTTAGAGGACTCAGCTATGGATGAACCTGACACTACAATCAAACAAGCAAAGGAAGTAGCAAAGGAAACATCAACTACTGAAAATATTGATGAAATATGTAAGTACATTTGTAAAGCACCATCTCTTGGACATCCTAACATTAGGAAATGGTTAAGATGGGACTCTGTAGAACAGAATAAAATTGAAGACGCACTTATTGCTAAAATGTGCAGACACTATTATATCCCACTACAATTCACTACATGTGATGTACCACAAGAACTATTAATTAGAATATCTTATAGATTCACTTTTGCACTCCATGAGGAGAAGAGGATAAGAGAAAGAGTACTTGTTTCTCTTATGCCTCTTGAATAAAAAAAACAAGAAATCAATGAAATCATGGAGAAACATGTGAAAATTTTCTCACCCAAAATGAGAGCTTATAAATTTCTTGGAGAGAAGCTTATAGATCTAGAACAAGAAACCCATGATACATGGAGCAAGATACTCAATCCTATTGAGAAGAGTAGTTATGAGAAGGAAACTGTCAATCAGAGAGATAACTCAAAAACTGAGTTAGACAGTGAAGAAGTGAAAATAATTGTCTAGAAACATATCGATATTATAGATGAAGAATGGCCTAAAAATAGTGAAGAAAATCAGGTACCAGCAAGTCTAATTCACATCAGTTTAGAGGATGAAGAAGTTACCAAAGAAGAATTGTCAATAAAAGGTAACTTAACTAATGATATAAATGATGAATCATGGTTAGACAACATTGTCAATGACACCACAAGACAAGACCCTGCAGTAGAAGTTCACAAAGATGAAGACATAAATATTGCAAAGGGCAATACCAATGGACATGATACAACTATTGACACTGCAATAGTCAATACACCTACAAACATGAATATATTAGTAGATGCTATTGATATTCAGTCAAGTCAGGAAAAATCATCTAAGAAAGATGATAATATACCCAAGGATATAGATACAGATGAAAACAAATTTGCATCCAACACTCAAAAGGATACAGATACAGAAATGAAGGATGCAACCGACAATCAGCAAGAAGTGTCAAATGAACAAACCAAAGAAGCTGATAATAAAATAGAGGATACACTGAGAAATGGTGAAGAAAAAGATAAAAGTGAAGGAGTCAAGTAGGATGAAGGAATAAAAATTAAAGAAGATACATTTGTTGATACACCTAAGGAAAATGAGGAGACGTCTTCACCAAACCAGCCGGTGGACTCAGAACAGATACAAAAGGACGCCTCATCTTCTCGACCCTCCCCTACCAAGTAAACCTAGTCTCAAGCTTTATAGATGGTAGTACATCAATCTGCCACATAGCCAAAGAAGAAGAAGAAGAAAACTTTGAAGAAGGACATTCTGGCTATTACAGTGGATGAAGTGATAGAAGTTTCAAACTGGGATATTACTACATTGGATAGTGATAAACTTCAAGAGTTTGGAGTGCTCTGTCAAAGGAAAGCCATTCAAAAGAAAATGATACAAGAACACAGGGAAACAATGGCACTTGAAAAGGCAAGAGAAATTCTCCAACAACTTGTTCCTGAGGTAAAACTTGAAGAAAATGCTATAGTTAAGGAACAAATAGCTGCTCTTACCGATGCAATCACAGACCAGAATATAGATGCAAAACAAGCTATGGAAGAACAAGCAAAAATGAAGTATCAATACAAGTTAATTGATAAAATCAGCCAAGAAGGGGTATTGAACAAGGTAAATCTCTCTGAACTAACTGATCAATTAGAGCCAATGATTGCTGAAGCAAATACCTTAGTTCAAAAGATGTGCACGCTTGAAAATTTTACAAAGGAAAATAGTGACAAGTTAGCAGAGATAGATTCTAATATCACAGAAAGTGCACAAAGCCTAACCTCAAATGCAGACAGTATCAAGGTACATCATGACAAGGTCATTGAGGCTAACAGGCTAAGGAAAGAAATATGGGATGCCGAGACACAAATATGAGGTGAGATTACAAAACTACAGGCACACATTCTGCCTAATCTTACTATTCTGCAGTAGCATATTTATGATGCAAGAAACCTTATTGCAACCCCAAAGATGTCTTTAGTAGACATCATCTATGATATATATGTAAGGATATCACTTGAGCACATGGCTCTAGAAATGCTAAAGGATAAATGGGAAAACATGATGGAGGAGATAAAGTCCTCACGTTCCCACCTTTTTGACAAGTTGTAAGTACCTTTGCCTTTAGAATCAAAAAAGGAGGAATAGAAAGGAAATGTATATTGTATGTACAGGAGGAACAAATATGCAAAGATAGTTATATACAATATATCAAAAAAAGGGGAAAAGAAAAGTACATAAGGATATGTATATATACTTACACTTACCAGCATATACATAGGGGCAGTCATTCAAATGACTAAGGAAGGAGTATACATAAGTGTACATACTAATACATTCAGTATGTTGCACATATCATGTTTTTGATACTAATGTCAAAGGGAGAGATTGATGACATTAATTTTTCCATTAGTACACTTAGTGAAAAAAATTGACAGAGATCATTGGTACAAGAATTACCGGTGGACTACAAGCATTACCAGAGGACTACAAGCATTACCGGTGGACAACAAGCATACTCGACAGAACACAAAGGTCACAAGAAAATGCTAAGTATGGAATTGACCGACGAACACTGACAAAGTGTTGCACCGACAAAGTGAAAAGGACATCACCGATGGGTCAATAACATAACATTGAGATCATCACCGATGACACAGTTTTGAGAACAAAACTGACAGAACAGAAAAAGCATACCCGATGACTAGTTCAAGAAAGGAACACTGATGACAAAGAAAACCGACTGTCAGAACCGACAGTCAGTTAGAGAACCTGCAAAAAGTGGATCTGAAATTTACACGTCAGATAAAGCATTGTAATTCTATTTATAGAGTTTTAATTTATTTTAAATCATAACTTGAGGATCAAGTAAGATTTATGTAAATTTTTTAAAGCATCCTAATGGATCTAAAACATATCTAACTAAAGATAAAGGTCAAGTTGTAAACCTTGGATCTAGAGTTAACTTGTGATAGCATGAATCAAGAATTGAGCTAAAGTCTAGTATAAATAGATGTTCAATCAATTGTAAATTATGAATTCATTATTGTTGATAGCCATGAAGAGCATCTAAGGAGAAGAAGGTAGAATTCATTCAAAGTTCAGAAACATATCATATCAGTTGTCAAGAACACATAGATGCTACCGACGAGCAGACAAAGGTATTATTCAATCATGGAAAGATGATTACTCATACATAGGAAGCTTTATTGGATCTGTTATCAGCAATTAGAGATTGCATACATCATCAGATCAAAGACTTATGTA
>MU224423.1:751097-771969 GCA_018584345.1 Thuja plicata
AGGTCTCCACTGTAATACTCCTAATAGGGTAGGTCATCAGAAGTGACCAATTGTAAGCCTTAACTGACCCCTTCTTATCTGTAGATAGTGAAGTCTTGTGGGTAACAATCCCCACCACAGTTTTTACTTCCTAACAGGAGTTTTCTGCGATATCATATCTTGTGTYATGTGTTATCTATTTTCATGAATGTTTCTKTTATGGTTACATAYTAAAAGAACTTATGATATGATTGCATATACATAAAGAAAGATGAACAGTTAGATAAGATAATTTACAAACTAATGATTAAGGGTTAATGGGATAACCAAGAAAAGTTTTAGAGGTACTGATTCACCCCTCCCCTCTCAGTACATCATTCCAATATAATTCCAACACTAAACATTTTAGTTTTGCACATATCAGTTTTTTATACTAATGTCAAAGGGGGAGATTGATGATCATATTTTATCATTACTATACAAAGGAAACAATTTTTCAACCATTGGTAACATGATCACCGAAAGACATGTTTATAGTGCAACCCAACACAACATTTCACAGAGGTCACCAAAAATATTAAAGAGAACACTGAAACTTGTCTTCACCAATAGACAAGCTCACAGAGGAACCCGATAGAAAAGTTCATAGTGAACACCGACAGACAGTCTACAGAGAAAACTAAGAAGCAGAATGTCTACAAAGACATCACCGAGGAAATACTATAGAGCAACCCAAGCACTAGTCTACTGAGAGACAACTTTAATTCTGAGAAATGTGGATCTGATTTACATGCCAGATAAAAAACTTAATTTTTATATTTAGCTTTAATACTTATCTTTAAAACCATTTCTTGAGGGACAAGTAAAGTACACGTAATTGTTTTAATCAGTCTAACTAATTGAAAACATGCAAACTAGGAGAGCAAGGTCACGTTGTAAACCTTTGATCATAGAGTTATCATTGTAAAGCGTGAAACCTATTTAGGTCAACTCATTATATAAATAGATGTATAAATCAATCATACATTGATGATTGTAGCCACAGTAGACATCTATGGATCAGAAATAGAGTTTCATGCAGAAGGATAACAAAAGATGAAATCAGTTATAAAGAACAAGATTCAAGGCTACCGAGAAGAAACGAGATATTAATAAATTACTATAGGTGATACATCATATTGTGAACTTAAAGGATCTGTACTCATAAATTCAGGATTTCATTTTATCAGGTCAACAAGTATTTTTGACTACATTCTAACAAGTGTAGAAAATAGAATAAATCCTTTAAGAAGGTGGATTTAACAATCCTTATGCAAATCTTTCTTTTGGAAAGGATTGAGTAACGTAAAGAAATATCCATTGACTACTTGGGATAAAGTTTGTTGTCCAAAAGATGAAGGTGGAGTGGTTATTAAAAACATAGGAGATCAAGGAAAGGTGTTAGGAGAGAAATTAGTCTGGCATTTTATAAGAATCCACAAGCTAAGTGGGAACACATTTTAATATCTAAATACTTAATTGATAATAACCCAATAAATATATTTAGGGAGAAAAATCTTCCTAGAGGATCTAGAATCTAGAACTTTATGTTAGATTGCCAACAAATTATCTCTTGTAAGCTTACCTAGAACCTAGGAACTGGGGATGATGCTCTTTTTTGGGAAGATTCTTGGGGAGGGTTTGAATCTTTGGATAAATGACAACTAATTAGATCTAGGAATAGAGTAGAAACCTCTCTAGGCTGCTTTGTAAAAGATTACATTAAAAAATCACCTTATGGTTTAGGTTGGGAATGACAAGACTTTTCTACCTTTAATTTACCTAAGAATGAAGCTCTTCTTCTTTCTTAGACATTAAACAAGAGATAGATGTGTTTCAATGGGGGAAGGGACACCTTGGTATGGGATAGGGCCAATAATGGTGAATATAATTTGAAGGATGGATATATTTCTATTAGAAGTAAACATATCAGGCCAAAGACACATATACCAACAAACCTGTCTTGGAACAAATTCTGCCTTCCTAAGGCTGGTATCTGTACTTGGATTGCAATGCACCAAAAGCTACTTATAGCAGAGAGATTTAGGAAGATGGGATATGAAGGTCCCAGTAGGTGTCCTTTATGTGAACATGATGAAGAAGACCTTAACTAACCAGAAAGTTCTCAAATTAGTGCTAGAAATGATTATGTTATAACCTAGGCTAGATAACTGCTTTCCCCAATACCATTCTTGAGTTGCTGCAAGCCTGGCCAGAATTAAAAAAAGGAATCATTTATTCTAATTTATGGATTACTGCCCCATCATTTATTATTTGGGAATTATGGAAGGAGAGAAATAGAAGAATTTTTAGAGATGATAAATTAGATGTAAAACAACTAATTAACAAAATGGAAGCAAGCATAATTGAATTTACTAATAATAAAAGTAGGAATCTGCCAAAAAGAGAGGCAAAGATGTCTCGCTGGGACAAGGAAATCATAGGTAAATGGGTAGGCCTTGTCCTCCCACCTTTCTTTGGCCATGGAGAAAATCTATCAAAGATTAGGAGAGCTGAGTGTGTCTGGAAACCGCCAGGTTTTGATTGTTCAAATTGAATTTTGATGGAACTTCAAGGGGCAATCCTAGTATTGCGGGCATTGAGGGTTGTGTTCATAATTGTGATGGCAGAGAAATTGCTTCCTTTTCCTCCCCTATTAGTTTTGAGACTAATAATAAGGCGGAACTTCTTTCTCTCATTAAAGGACTTTATATATGTAAGGATCAAGGTATAGTAAATTTGGAAATTGAAGGAGATTCAGCCATCATTGTTAATTCCCTTAGGTCAGGCTCTACCCCTAACTGGAAATTAAACACACTTCTTGCTGAAGCAATCAATGTAAGTAAGAAATTCTCTAAAATCACAATCAATCATATTTACAGAGAAGGCAATAAAAGGTCAGATGAATTAGCTAATATGGGTACGGATGGCATGTCTATCCCACCTGAGGTGCCTTTAGAATAAATTGGGTTCAGAAGCAAGTAGTTCCTTGGGTTGGACCAGGCTGTGTCAGTAACCTTACTTTAGATATCGCTTTAGAATCAAAGCTATTCATAATAAATAATTATGTTCTAAATGGTTCTGTTGGTTGTATTCCCAGTTCTGGTGTTTACCCTAAAAAATTTTATATCTTCATGACTGAGAAGTGCACAAAATCAGAAAATGTGTCCAAAGATATGAGGTCCCTAAGAAAATTCCATGTTATTAGGTCAAAATTTAGAGAAATGGTAAAAAACCCTATCTTAGGTTTCATTATATGCAAAAGTGTTAAAAAACCCTAGATCTGTTGATCTGGTTTATATTTTTGAGTTACTTTTTGAAAGGCTTAAGTTGGAATAACTCATGTGTTTGTTAAAGGTTATTCACCCAGTCTCTTAATGTTAAATGAATATTCCATTTCATAATGAGACTTCGTGATTCACTTTGGTCGGGATGTCTCTAAAGGGAAAAGAATATACTTTGTAAGTCATGAGACTTAGCGAAATTCATCAGTCGTGAAGTCTCCCAATGAAGAAAACATGATCTGGTGACATGGAGACAAACGGTTAAGTCGTGGTGTCATGCAGTGTATTCTGCACTTAGAAAATTATCATGAGACTTAGCGATTCCTTCAGTTGCGAGGTCTCTAGATCATAACAAAGTTAGTGATAAATTGAAAAGCTTCAGTCACCATGTCTCAAGATAAAAGGTCAGTTAAGTAAAAGGTTTAGAGACTTGGTGACAAACTAAAAATTGAAATGAAATATACAGTGGTTGGGTAGTCACTGGTTAAACTTGATAGGTCAGCATTCTTCTAGCGACTCAGAGACAAATAGGTAAAGGTGAGACACATGTCCAGAATGAATGAAGCAGAAGACATCAGTCACATAGTCTCCAAATTGAATGATAAAATAAAGTTTCATGAACCTTGTCACTAAGTCTCCAAAGGAAATATCAAAGAGTAGATTTATTTGGCGGTTGAGCGACTAAGGGTAGTCGTGGGGTCTCGTAAAGTGAAAAGAGCATTCAGAGACTTAGCGGTCAGAGTTTAATAGATAAAAAAGATAACTATAGTCATGAAGTCTCTGAATAAACTCTAAGTTAGACAATTCTACCAGCGACTTGGATTCATTTGGTTGCATGATCGCTAGAAGTAAATCACAGTTAAGCTGAGGTGAAGAGAATCATGTAGTCGCTAGCTCTCAAGAAGATTTGAGAATGAGGGGGTTTGATCAGTGACAAGGAGATAATGCATAGTCGCTAAGTTGCCAAATATGAAGAGTGATAGTTGTGATAAGTGGCAATTGCTGACATGAAAATATGGAGATTCATCATCCAATAGAAATATAGGAGATTAATTACTGTGTGAAAAAGGTAGCTGAGACGTTAGGTGAAGAACCAATCATATCAAATTATGTGATTTTGTTCAAATTTTGTAAGGGTTTTTTTGAAAATGCACTCATTTGAATTTGATTTCCTATCACATTCATGAGCTACGACTAGGAATTCAATTAATACCATAGCATGTAAACTTGAAGGAAGAATTGATTGATTCTTCAATGATGAGCTAAGTACTTTGTAAAGTTGCCATAAAGGGATGATCTCAGGTTTATTCATCACGTATCCAGAATTTCAGAGTGAAAAATTTGCTATGTTTTCTGTGTCCAAGAAGTAAGAATTGATCAATTTCAAGGTGGTTATTCAGTTTTCAAACTTCTTGAATTGTCTTCAATGCACAAAGAATGGTAAGGAGTCCTCAGAGAAGATTTGTTCCAATATCGGTGGAAGAGTAGTGGAAAACAGAACAAAATGAGTAAATAAGTTAGTGTGGCATCTACTAGTAGGAAGAGCGATGAAGTGGATGAAGATGCCAAGGGAAAAAGGAACTTCTTTGATGAGTTTTTGAAGCTGTTACCTGGGTCTACACAGAACAAGAGGGAAAATGCCAACAGATTGGCAGATGAATACTGTGATATAAGAGATGCCCATACACCAGGTTCTACAGGTTTTTCTCTTTATAATTATTTTTATAAGAATGTTGATAAGGCCATACCAATATCAAACCCTTGGACTAGTGGTTTGGCTAGGTTAATTGTTCCTGATGTCTTTGTAGATGTAGACTTGTTTCAAGGTCTAGCAAACCATTATGACTCCTTGTCAAGGACAATTAAAAAAAATGATGGTACTGCACTGTTAATTCTGAATAGGAATTCTTTTATGCAAGCTTTTAATTTGTATAGTACCATGTCCACCCAGATTAATATTACAAAGTAGGAGGAAAGATATAGGTTACAGCCTGGGATAGCTAGAAATCTATTACATAAACATATCCTTAAGGAGGTTATAAACCACATTGTCCCTTTACCAGGAACTGCACCTTATTGTTTCAAGGATTTACATTTTTATATCAAATACATTGCATATGCTTTGTGTAAGGTGTTGGGTAGGGATGGAGGAGCTGAGAAGATAAATACTGGGATTTTGATGATGGTATTAGATTTACAAGATGTGCATTCTAGTACCAGCTATGATTACATTCAATACATCATTGATATAATGCATGAGGGGTTTGTAGCTATACAAAAGAAGGATAAAGATCCTAAATTTTTACATTATTCTATCCTGATGCATCTATTATTGCATTTCAATTATGGCATCATGGATGTAAACAATCTGAACCCCTAGAGAATCTTTCATGACCGACCCAATCCTGTCCAATTTTCTATCAAGATATGGAATTTCACTTGCAAGGACTGTGATTTCTGTGGATTTGAGAATTGGATTGTCTACCCTTTGATGCAGAGCTTAGGTGTCAATAAAAATAGACTTCCAGTGAAGGTTTTACAACTACTGATACCATGTGAGTATTTTGATAAGTGGGAAGGTGACCACAATTGGGGAGACTTCTTTTTAGAAGAGAATTTCACTACGATCAGAGTGTATGGATGCACACATCCTCCCCATGTCCTACCATATCATTTTCCATCAAGAGTTGCAGCAATGGAATTTATTTGGCAGCTTTTGTTAACTGATAATGAGCACTTTGCATCACACAGGAAGGGGACATTTACCCCAAGGTAGTTCAAGATTTTTCAGTTTATAATTGGCAAAGGTGCTATTGATTTAGTAAGTAGATGGTTGGAAAGCTGTAAGATGGGAGCAAAATTGTATAGGTATATTGATCCAAAGGGATTTATTGCAGGAGCTAAGAAACTCTTAACTCCTACCATACCAAATACATATGTGCATGGTCTTTGTGTGGAGGAAGATGCTACTGGGAATATAATTGATGAAGAAGAAGTGAGAAATACAAGAGAAAAAATTCAAGAGTTGTTGAATTTAGAGAAATAGATAAAAAGAAATGGATTAGCATTCAGAGGTTTTTACCCTGATTTACCATATTTTGACAAAATCAAAGCTATGCTGGATAATTTTTATACACTCTGTGAACAATTAGATAGAGTTCTAGATGTAAAGAAGGGGGGAAAAGAACCTGAATATTCAATGTTTGAATATGAAAGTAAGAGTGAAGAAGAATATGTCAATCCACCCCATATAGATCAACCACAAGAGAATGTTGCAGAAGAAATTCAGGTACAAGGAGGAGAAGGACATATTATAGACTTGACTGAAGTTTCTCAACCTGATGATATAGATGAGCCTGCTACCAAGAGGCAAAAAGTTGATCATGGTCAAACTTCTCATGATCAAACTTACATAATAAAAGAGAGAAAAAGGGATAGAGTAAGTGCTCTTGTTCCTGGTAACCGAGTATATGATCATAATTTAAGAAAGGAAATCAGAAAGGGAAAGAAACTGTAGCAAGAAGTAGAAGAAAACATAGAGTTGCCTCTCAGAACATGTATAGATGAGAGATTGATCCATCAGCAACAGTTCTTGGAAGATGATTATTTCATTAAGACTAATGAATTCAAAGATTTCCTTAGATGGTAAAAGAAGGAAGAGATCAGAGAACAATTGAGAATAACTGGTGAAGAAGCAATGACAAATGAGGCTCTTTTGGCTCTACAAGCATATGATCCTTAAACTGAGGACATCACTCTTGAGGAAACCAGATTTAAAGATGACCACTGAGATTCAAATGGGTGATATGATTAAGGGATTCAGATACAGTCCTAATTCCCAAGCATTTTCCATGTGGAGTCTATGTCCTAAGGACCAGAAGCCTCAGTTGCTAAATATTCAAGAGAGCATGGTGGGAAACCAAATGGTATGGACAGTCCAAAACACAAATGATTTGGAGATTTCCCAAATAATGACACATTGTGCACATTTGAATGAAGATAATACAAAGCAGTTGTTTGAGAAATGTGGTGTTTTGATAGAGGAAGCTAGTGCCCTGGCCAAGGATAGAGAACTATGCCACATTAAGATTCATCAACAAGATAAGTTAATTGTTGAATTGACTAAACAATTGTGTGAAAAGCCAGAAGTGGTATATGTACCCTCAGAGTAGCCCCTACAAATAGAAGAAAAGGTGGAAAGAGGGGAAGAAGTAGTAGCAGATGATATGGCTAAGAAAGATAATGAAATTTCCATAAATGCATTGAAGAATATACTTCAACATAGGATTGATATCTTGAAAGATAAAATAGATATAATCCTAAATGCATATAATAAGTTTCCCATTTTGCATGCTGAAGTGACAGGGTACATCTTTGTTTTGACTCCTTTTTTCACAACATGGTCTCCTAGGATACAACTATTTGAGATATTAGCTTCTTTACAACAACATGGGCCAGATTTGCCAGAGATTGTGACAGAGGTAGAAGATGAGATCAAAAAAGTAAATGTGACTTTACCTTTCTTTAAAGGTAAATTGAATCAGATAGAGGCAAATATGAGCCTGTTTGGACAGAGTTTCAATATATTTGTTCCTCCACTAAAGGGAGAAGATGACTAGATTAAGGCCTTGGAGGCCTAGAGAAATGAATTTGATAGCAGAGTGCCTAGTAAAGAGGAATTTATTACAGATTTTGATCTTGATTTTGAAGGTTTTAATAAAATTTTAGATGAGGCTTTTAAAGCAGAAGCTGACATTAATAAATTCTTAGTTGATGTCAAAAGTATAACTGATGTCAGATGGGAAAGGCAGAAAGGACAACTATAGAGTATTTAGTGTTTCAATTGGCTTGTAGAGGAGGATGTGACAACATGGGATTTAAAGACGAGACCAAAGAAAAAGAAGCTTGTTGAGATAGAAGAAGAGGTCCTAGATGAAGAGTAGAGAGGAACACTTGGCGCCTGATCATTGAGCACAGGGAGGTTAGTAATTATAAAAGACAAGTGTAGGTTAGCCTAAAATGGTGGTCACTTAGTCTCAATACAAATATTAGATACTATCCTGAACACTATCAGACAAAGGTGCTTGAATTCATGTGAAGACAAAAGAAGATCAAATTTCATCCTTTATTCTTGTCTTCCCACCACTTGAACATTCTTGTTTTTTGTCTTTTGTATACTTTTAGGTTTAGGTTCCTTAAACCATCTAGAGCTTGTTGCATCCTTGCTTTAAGGATTCCAAGATGGTTTAAGACCTATATATAGATCAAATGTAATAATTTTGAAGAGAGATGAAATATATTGGCAAGCCAGACTTCTAGATTTCAGTCTGTGTTTTTGAGATTTTAACCTTGATATGTATTGAAGCATAAATTTATGAATAAAATAAAGTGCAGCTTTATTCCATATTTTTATTGTCTCTTTTCTTATTGAGTATACTCTTTTATGTTTAATTTGTAAGTCATGTTAAGCATATTGGCTACAAGGTAGTTATCTAATTATTTGCAAGTTTCTTCTAAGGGGAGAATTAAACCTTGTGAGTAGTTTCAGAGAGTACAATAATAATTGAGGATTTTATATGACATTATGGGAGTGTCAGGGTAATTTGTAAGGTGCTTTACCTAAGTTTCATGTAGGTTGTAAGGAATCCTATAGTACTTTTATTTTTTTATCTTTCTATAAATTTATATCTTTTGATTATATAAGCCCAAGGATAGGCACTGGTCTAGGAACTTGTTTGGTAATGTATCATCATCCAAAATATCTAATACTATTCAAAATCAATTACCTTTAGAGTATATATGTAAAATCAATTGTATTCACAGTGATTACAGTTGGAGTTTGTTGATTTCTTAAAGAGAAAATAAAATAGGTTATTCCTCCTAAATTCATAAGAATTGTAAAGGAAAGAAAGATGAAATTCCTTATTATGTTGATGTCTGTCATTATTAAGATAATGATTTGGATTGTTAAGCTCTTCCTCAGAATAATCATAGTTATTTACATTGTCATTTATATAGCCATATAAGAACAGAGCATTCAGCACATAAGTAAAATCCACTCTAAAGATATTGTCAAGTCAGTAATCAATCATAGGTAAAACCTGCTTGAGTCAGTGGATCTCAAAAAAGGAGGTGATAATAGGTATCCCCAGTGTTATCAAAATACCTCAAAAATTAGCCTTTCTCTTGTCAAAAGGGAGTTTGCATTCAAGTATAATTAGTATACTTTCATCTTAAGGTTGTGGTGCAAGAAAAAGAGCTAACAAATTGGCGACTCTGCTGGGGAAAGAGATTGTAAAGTCTTGTTCAAGTATTCAGAAATCTCTGGTGTTCTAAAGTTTAAAAGTTTTTCATTACATATCATACCAGTTATAGTTGTCAAAATTTTCTATTAATAAGTATTCATTCATTCCTAACTATTGTTGGGTGGCGACTCTAAAAGAAAATCTCTAAGATTTGTGCAAATTTAGTAGAAATCTCTCAGAATGAATACTAGGTCAAGGATGAAAAATAATCCTGAGAAAGTTTTGGATGGTGGAATCCCATCATCCTCAAGGATGGAAATGTCCTGGAGGAAGAAGAGAAACCAAGTTAGCATTGATGAAACTCCTCCAAGAGGTAAAGAAAGTAATAATAGGAGAGAGGTGAACAACAATCAGCCTTCTCATGATGGAAATACTTCAGAATATGAAGAAGCTACTGAGAGAGTATTAGAAACACCTACTATTACTTCTACTTCTAGTGAAAGAGAAGAAACAAGTACATCTAGTTTAGATTCTGAAGAAGCTCCCTCTGATGAGCTAGCAAATGAGGAAAAAGTTATCATGAAACAGCTTGCCCTTATTCAACAAATGAAAAGGGAGAGAGAAATGAGAAAGGAAAAACATGAGCATAAGGATGTTGATAAGAGTAAAAGAAAATCTTCAAGACATCAAAATATAAAAGGTACAGAGAGATCTCAAAAGGACCAAGAAATACCACTCACTTATAAGGATTCTAGTTCACATAAAGACAAAGGTAAGCAAAAAATGACTGAATATGGAAATCAAGAACCTAGGTTTCAGAAGCCATTAATAGAGAAAATGTCCAAGTTGGATATTGATTTAGAGAAATTAAGAATTGAAAAGGAAACCAAGGAGAAAATGTTAGAAAAGGCACAAATGGAAGCTGCAACAATTGAGATGAAGAAGAAAATAGATTTTTTGCAGTCTTCTAAGTATTCTCATGCTGGGACAGAGAATACAACAACTTCTAAAGCAAAAGCCACTACTTTTAAAGAGAATGATAGTTTTCAAAGAAAACCATTGCATACTGAAAGGTATAAACAATTTAACTTCATTGGTATCCCTGGATATCCTAATGCATTCCCTAAAGATGTGGGTGATATAGGAGAAAAGCTCCCAAAGTTCGCAGGTAACAATGTTTTTTCATGTGAAACACATTTAAGAAAGTTCATTGATTTTGTTGATGATTTAAATATCACTCATGAGGATGTATTAATGAAATTATTTGTTCAGTCTCTAGTAGAGGATGCTAGAGAATGGTTTAGGAGCCTTTCTAATGGATCTATTGTTTATATGGATGACTTAATTGAATTATTTAAGGATCAGTATGGAGATAAAACAAATAAAGGCTTTTTGTTGAATGAGTTCAAAAATATCAAAAAGAATTACAATGAAGAGGTCACTGAGTTTAATACAAGATTTCAAAGAGCTATGCAAAAGCTATTTTAAAAGATAAGGCTGGACGAAGAGGTATGTTTAGCAACCTATTTAAATGCCTTTGATGCTAAAATGGGATATGCTCTTAGGGATAAAAACCCTAGAACTCTTACTGATGCTTATAAGATAGCAGTGAATATTGAAATGAACAGAAGAGTGTCTGGTAAATTAAATAGGAGAGATGACTCAAGGTTTAGTAGGAGCAACCTAAAAGAACTAGAGTATAAGGAATATAGGGCTCCTCAGAACAATAGGCCTTCTTACAATAATAATTATAATCCTCAAAATAGAATGCAAAACCATCCATATGGAACTCAGTTTAAGGATGGGAAGCATGTTATTCTACCTAGAAAGGAGAAGACAGAAAATAGAACTCTGGACCCTCTACATAAGAATGTTGTCCATTTCTGCAATGATGATCCTTGGTGTGAAGCTTGTGAAGCCCCACATAACCCTGATTTTTGTATTGTTTCCTTAGACTTAAGAGTAAGTGAAGAACATGGAAATGATGAGGGTGAACAATGTGATCATAGTATGACAATTACTTATTCATTTCATGATATAGATTCAAACAGTGAAACTGAAAAATCATGATTCTTGTAGTTCACAAAGAAGGGTAGAAAATCATCATCAACAAATCTTATCTGATAGTGAAGCAGAGGAAACTAATGACCATATAATATTTTATGCTCAAAACAATCAGGATTTTCCACTTATTAGAAAAGCTTCAGATGAAGAGAAAGCTAGGATTACTATAGATTTAGTGAACAAGGCTAGAAGCAACTACCATTTAAGAAACAGAGTAGTGGGTGGTACTGGTAGTCAGCCATCAGGTGTCTTTATAAAAGAAAATAAAGTAGACACTAAGTATGTACAAAAAAAGAAAGGACCGGGGGAAAATGTAAACAATCATAAGGTCAAAATTATTACCAAAGCCTTAGAACCAAATGTTGTACAAAAAGGAGAATTAAAAAGGCAAGAAATAGATACTCCTATTTTTAAAATAGAAGGCAAAAGGTTAAAGGAACCAGCTCTGAATGTACATATTGAGGAAAGTGACATTAATATTGACAAACCAAAGTCCTCAGATGTGAAATATACTCCAGTGGACATGGGTCACTATTTGTCCCAAATGACAGTAAAGGTGCCATTTCTAGAAATGATGAGAATTAGGGAACACAAGGAAAAGGTGATGTCATTGTTAAACAGTGTGTCCATAATAAAAGTCCAAAGTCCAGAGAATGTTGGCAAGAAACCAATCAACAAAGGGAAGGAAGTTGAGGTGTTAACATCCGAGATTCCTCAAATTTTCTTGAATACAACTTCTTCCCCAAAAGTTGTTGACCCATTTTTTCTTTCACTAATAATTAATGGAAAGATGCTAAAAAATTGTATGATTGATTCAGCAGCATCAAATACTGTTATGCCAGTGGAAATCATGAGGTCAATGGGACTACAGGTTGATACTCCTCATGGGAGATGTCAAGCTATGGACTCTAGAGAGGTCCCTATGATTGGTACCATTGAGGCTATGCCTTATAAATTAGCCATTTGTCCTGATGTAGTAATGACTATGAATGTTCTTGTGGTTGACATACCACCACATTATGACATGCTGCTATCAAGAAAGTGGAGTGCTTCAATGGGAGGTAGTATACAAAGTGATTTATCCTATGCTACTTTTAACATTGCTAGAGATAATGTTAAGGTGTTAAGGGAGAGTAGAACTCCACACATGAAAGAAAGATTTGAAGACACTAACATTAATTATTGCGTTGATATAGATATGGAGAATTTTAGGATACAAAAGAGTGAACTTTATTATCAGAATGAAGAGGTTGATCCTCTAAACAGAGAGTTGATTATACAAGGTGATGGATTGTGGAAAATTTACTTTGATGGGGCTTGCTCAAAAGAAGGATCAGGGGCAGGAGTATTGTTGGTATCTCCATCAGGTACAAATTTTAAGTAGTCATTCCTATTAGCCTTCCAATGTAAAAAATAATACTGCAGAATATGAGGCTTTGTTTTTAGGACTAGAAATTGCCATCAAACATGGGATTAAATGTTTAAAGGTTTATCGTGATTATGAATTGGTGGTAGCTCAAGTTAGATCCAAATATGCAGTAAAGAATGATAGATTAAAAATGTATAAGTATGCTATTTGGGATCAAATTGAAATGTTTGATGCCTTTGATATAAGCTGGATAGAAAGGTCAAAGAATATAATGGCTGATTTTTTAGCAAATGTTGCTTTAAAAACTGATGATTTGACCTTACATGGGGTGTTAATATTGGAAGTCAAGACAAGACCAGTTGTTCTAGACAACATATACAACTGGCAGGTTTTTCAGGATGACCAAGATATTTTGAGATTTCTTCAATGTCTAGACCATTATGATAACCAGAGTATAGATTGTAATACTTTGCTAGAAAGCAATGATGGAAAAGACTACATTTTGGGAAATGAGGTTGTCCAGTTAAGTTTTAATCAGATGCCTAGGGGTTTGGTTGAGCTCGAAGCATTGTTTAGTAGTCAACAAAATTAAGCAATGCCAAGGTTGAGGATTTAGAGGAAATAAATTTAGGATCTAAAAATAGTCCTCAAGTTGTTTATATTGGAAAAGGTTTAGACTCTCATATACGGACAAATTTGATCAAACTGTTAAGAAAATATAAACATGTCTTTGCTTGGTCATATGAGGATTTAAAATCCTATAGAGAGGATCTTTTTCAACATGAAATCCCACTAAAGTCATATGTGAAACCATTTAGGCAAAAACAGAGGCCTATTAACCCCTTGTTGGCTCCTAAGTTGCAGCAAGAATTGATGAAGCTAAAAGATGCTGGGATAATCCAACCCATCAGACACTCAACTTGGGTATCAAATTTGGTGCCAGTCAGAAAGAAGAATGGTGATATCAGACTGTGTGTGGACTTTAGAAATTTAAATATTGCTTCATTGAAATATAATTATTTCTTGCCTAATATGGAAGCAATGTTACACAAGGTCACTGGTTGTGAGTTGTTGTCTATGATGGATGGTTTCTCAGGATATAACCAAGTCTTAGTTAAAGAATTAGAACAGTACAAAACTACATTTACCACTCCATGGGGAACCTATGTTTATATCAGAATGCCATTTGGACTAATAAATGCAGGAGAAACTTTTCAAAGGGCCATGGATGTTGCTTTTAAAGAATTTATTGATTTATTTATGGTCATTTATCAGGATGATTTAACTGCATATTCTAAGAGAGCTGAGGATCAATGTGATCACCTAGGTAAGATTTTCAATAAAGCATTAGAATATGGTGTTTCACTGAATCCCAAGAAATGTCATTTTGTAGTACAAGAGGGAAAGTTGCTTGGACACATAGTGTCTAAGGAGGGGGTAAGAATAGACCGTGAGAGAGTGGAAGCAATTTAGAAGGTTATTGCTCCAAAGAACATAAAAGGAGTAAAATCTTTCTTAGGAAAGATCAATTGTGTCGGAGGGTTCATAGCAAGCTTTGTAGAGATTGTTAAACCTATTGTAAAGTTGTTAAAGAAAGATGCAAAATTTATTTGGAATAAAGAAGCCCAACAGGCATTTGAGAAAATAAAGAAAGCAGTACAAGAGGCTCCAATTTTAAAATCTCCAGATTATACTAAGCCTTTTTCTTTGTTTTCATTTGCATCTTTTCATACAATTGCTGCTATTTTACTACAAAAAGATGAACAAGGATTTGAACATCCAATAGCTTTTTATAGTAAATCCCTACAAGCTTCTTAACTTAATTATGAAATAATGGAGAAGCAGGCTTATGCTTTGGTAAAAGTTGTAAATTCTTTTAGGCCATATTTGGTCTGTGCTCAGATACAAGCATATGTTCCTCACTCAGTAGTGAAAGATATTCTTACACAATCAGAGGTTAATGGTAAGAGATGTAAATGGATAACCAGGATTCAGGAATTTAACCTTGAGATCCATATTACAAAGTTAATAAGAGGTCAAGGTCTCGAAAGACTCATGATAGAAGAAAACTTGGATTTAGTACAAATAAATAAGACAAAGATACATGATCAAACTATTACAAGCATAGAGAGGCAACCATTTTATACTAATATTGTGTTTTTCCTCAAAAATGCCAAGTGTCTTGATCATATGACAGAAAATCAGAAAAGAAATCTAAAATTGTAAACCCAAAGATACACTTTGATTCAAGGAGACTTATATTGGAAGGATAGGAATGGTGTATTGTTGTTATGTCTAGATAAATACCAAGCTGAAAAGGTTTTATGTGAAATGCATGCAAGAGAATGTGGAGGTCATTTTTCTGCCAAAACTACTACCCATAAGGTTTTAAGGGTTGGGTACTATTAGCCTAGTTTGTTCAAAGATACTTATGAATATGTCAGAAAGTGTGAGCCTTGTCAAAGGTTCTCAAACAAGCTAAAATTTTTAGGAGCTCTGTTGTTAAACCCAGTAAGTACTAAAGCCCCTTTTAATATGTGGGGGATTGATTTCATTGGTGAATTTCAAGAGAAATTTAGGGGAGGACACAGTTGGATACTTGTAGCCACAGATTATTTTACCAAGTGGATTGAAGCCATCCCTACAAAGAAAGCAACAAGCAGGGCAGTCATTGCATTTCTAATGGATAACATTATAACCAGATTTGGTGTACCTGTTAAATTAGTAATGGATAATGCCATGAGTTTTAGATAAGAAGAAATGAAAAATTTCTATGAAAAATATGGGATTACAATATCATATTCATCCCCATATCATCCACAGGAAAATGGACAAGCTGAGTCTAGTAATAAAAGTATATTGAAAATACTGAAAAGAACTCTTGAGAAGAATAAGAGGGCATGGCATACTAAATTAAAGCTAGCACTTTGTGATGACAAAATAACAGTTAAAAAAGCAACAGGCAAGTCTCCATTTGAGCTGGTGTATGGTCTACAGGCAAGAATGCCTATTAACAATTTATTACTAGTATATCAGTTTATACAAGAAGAATAGTTAGATGTTTCTGATATCATGCAAAATAGAATGAGCCAGTTGATAGAGTTGGATGAGACAAGAAGAAATAGCCAAAAAGAAAAAATTAAGTTGCAAAAGAAGATGAGATACCTATTTGACAAGAGGGCTACTTAAAGAAAATTGCAATCTGGTGACCTAGTTCTTTAGTGGAATGCAAGAGCAGAGGATAAAGGAAAACACAAAAAATTTGAATCTTTGTGGCTTGGACCATTAGTTGTCTCACAGAACTTTGGAAAAGACTCTAACTTATTGAAAAACATGGATGGAGAATATTTTGAGTTGCCTGTACATGGGCAATTCCTAAAGCCCTTTTTCATCTAAGAACCAAAGTTCATGCACAAGTAAGTATGTATCGTACTGTGAATACTTTCCTTCAGTTATGTAAATACTGTAAATAGTTTCCCTTCTATAATTACTTAGTTGGAGTACTCTTAATTTTTTGATCTAGTCTGCAACCAGAGATTCTGTTGTTATTTTCCATAAACTGTGTTTAGTCAATCCTTAGATAGAGCCACTATTGGTTGTATTCCCAGTTCTGTTGTTTACCCTAAAATTTTTTATATCTTCATGACTGAGAAGTGCACAAAATTTGAAAATGTGTCCAAAGCTATGAGGTCCCTAAGAAAATTCCATGTTATTAGGTCAAAATTCAGAGAAATGGTAAGAAACCCTATCTTAAGTTTCATTATATGCAAAAGTGTTAAAAAACCCTAGATCTGTTGATCTAGATTATATTTTCGAGTTACTTTTTGAAAATCTTAAGTTGAAATAACTCATGTGTTTCTTAAAGGTTAGTTGCCCAGTCTCTTAATGTTAAACGAATATTCCATTTCATAATGAGACTTGGCGATTCACTTTGGTTGAGATGTCTCTAAAGGGAAAAGAATATACTTTGTAAGTCATGAGACTTAGCGAAATGCATCAGTCGCAAAGTCTCCCAATGAAGAAAACATGATCTGGCGACATGGAGACAAACGGTTAAGTCGCGGTGTCACGCATTGTATTCTGCAGTTAGCAAATTATCACACGAGTTAGCGATTCCTTCGGTCCCGGGGTCTCCAGATCAAAACATAGTTAGTGATAAATTGAAAAGCTTCAGTCGCCATGTCTCCAAATAAAATGTTAGTTAAGTAAAAGGTTTAGAGACTTGGCGAAAAACTGCAAATTGAAATGAAATATACAGTGGTCGGGTAGTCACTGCTTAAATTTGATAGGTCAGCATTCTTCTAGCGACTCAGAGGCAAATAGGTAAAGGTGAGACACATGTCCAGAATGAATGAAGCAGAAGACATCAGTCACATAGTCTCCAAATTGAATGATAAAATAAATTTTCATGAACCTTGTCGCTAAGTATCCAAAGGAAATATCAAAGAGTATATTTATTTGGTGATTGAGCGACTAAGGGTAGTCGCGGGGTCTTGTAAAGTGAAAAGAGCATTTAGAGACTTAGCGATCAGATTTTAATAGATAAAAAGATAACTATAGTCATGAAGTCTCTGAATAAACTTTGAGTTAGATAATTCTACTAGCGACTTGGATTCATTTGGTCACATGATCGCTAGAAGTAAATCATGGTTAAGCTGAGGTGAAGAGAATCATGCAGTCGCTAGATCTCTAGAAGAATTGAGAGTTAGGGGGTTTGATCAGCGACAAGGAGATAATGCATAGTCGCTAAGTTGCCAAATATGAAGAGTGATAGTTATGATAAGAGGCAATTGCTGACATGACAATATGGAGATTCATCATCCAATAGAAATACAAGAGATTAATTACTATGTGAAAAAGGTAGCTGAGATGTCGAGTGAAGAACCAATCATATCAAAACATGTGCTTTTGTTTAAATTTTATAAGGGTTTTTCAGAAAATGCACTCATTTGAATTTGATTTCCTGTCACATTCATGAGCTACAGCTAGGAATTCAATTAATACCACAGCATGTAAACTTGAAGGAAGAATTGATTGATTCTTCAATGATGAGCTAAGTACTTTGTAAATTTTCCATAAAGGGATGATCTCAGGTTTATTCATCATGTATCCATAATTTCAGAGTGGAAAATTTGCTAGGTTTTCTGTGTCCAAGAAGTAAGAATTGATCAATTTCAGGGTGGTTATTAAATTTTCAAAGTTCTTGAATTGTCTTCAGTACACAAAGAAGGGTAAGGAGTCTTGAGAGAAGATTTGTTCCAATATCGGTGAAAAATAAGTGGAAAACATAGCAAAATGAGTAAAGCAGTTAGTGTGGCATCTACCAGTAAGAAGAGCGATGAAGTGGATGAAGATGCCAAGGGAAAAAGGAACTTCTCTGATGATTTTTTGAAGCTGTTATCTGGGTCTACACAGAACAAGAGGGAAAATTCCAACATATTGGCAGATGAATACTGTGATATCAGAGATGCCCATATGCTAGGTTCTACAAGTTTTTCTCTTTATAATTATTTTTATAAGAACGCTGATAAGGCCATACCAATATCAAACCCTTGGACTAGTGGTTTGGCTAGGTTAATTATTCCTGATATCTACGTAGATGTAGACTTGTTTCTAGGTCTAGCAAACAATTATGACTCCTTGTCAAGGATAATTAAAAAGAATGATGGTACTACACTGTTAATTCTGAATAGGAATTCTTTTATGCAAGCTTTCGATTTGTATAGTAACATTTCCACGCAGATTAATATTACAAAGTAGGAGGAAAGATATAGGTTACAGCTAGGGATAGCTAGAAATCTATTACAGAAACATATCCTTAAGGAGGTTAGAAACCACATTGTCCCTTTACCAGGAACTGCACCTTATTGTTTCAAGGATATAATTTTTTATATCAAATACATAGATTATGCTTTGTGTAAGGTGTTGGGTAGGGATGGAGGAGCTGAGAAGATAAATGCTGGGATTTTGATGATGGTATTAGATTTACAAGGTGTGCATTCTAGTACCAGCTATGATTACATTCATTACATCATTGATAGAATGCATGAGGGTTTTGTAGCTATACAGAAGAAGGATAAAGATCCTAAATTTTTACATTATTCTATCCTGATGCATCTATTATTGTATTTCAATTATGGCATCATGGATGTAAACAATTTGAACCCCTAGAGAATCTTTCATGACCAGCCCAATCCTATCCAATTTTGGATCAAGATATGGAATTTCACTTGCAAGGACTGTGATTTCTGTGGATTTGAGAATTAGATTGTCTACCCTTTGATGCAGAGCTTAGGTATCAATAAAACTAGACTTCCAATGAAGGTGTTACAACTACTGAGACCATGTGAGTATTTTGATAAGTGGGAAGGTGACCACAATTGGGGAGACTTCTTTTTAGAAGAGAATTTCACTATGATCAGAGTGTATGGATGCACACATCCTCCCCATGTCCTACCATATCATGTGCCATCAAGAGTTGCATCAATGGAATTTATTTGGCAGGTTTTGTTAACTGATAATGGGCACTTTGCACCACACATGAAGGAGACATTAACCCCTAGGCAGTTCAAGATTTTTCAGTTTATAATTGGTAAAGGTGCTATTGATTTAGTAAGCAGATGGTTGGAAGGCTGTAAGATGGGAGAAGCATTGTATAGGTATATTGATCTAGAGGGATTTATTGCAGGAGCTAAGAAACTCCTAACTCCTACCATACCAAATACATATGTGCATGGTCTTTGTGTGGAGGAGGATGCTACTAGGAATATAATTGATGAAGAAGAAGTGAGAAATAGAAGAGAAAAAATTCAAAAGTTATTGAATTTAGAGAAACAGATAAAAAGAAATGGATTAGCATTTGGAGATTTTTACCCTGATTTGCCATATTTTGACAAAATGAAAGCTATGCTGGATAATTTTTACACACTCTGTGAACAATTAGATAGAGTTCTAGATGTAAAGAAGGGGGGAAAAGAACCTGAATATTCAAATTCTGAATATGAAAGTGAGAGTGAAGAAGAATATGTCAATCCAACTCATATAGATCAACCACAACAGAATGTTGTAGAAGCAATTTAGGTACAAAGAGGAGAAGGACATATTATAGACTTGACTGAAGTTTCTCAACCTGATGATATAGATGAGCCTGCTACCAAGAGGCAAAAAGTTGATCTTGGTCAGACTTCTCATGATCAAACTTACATAAGAAAAGAGAGAAAAAGGGATAGAGTAAGTGCTCTTATTCCTGGTAACAGACTATATGATCATAATTTAAGAAAGGAAATTAGAAAGGGAAAGAAACTACAACAAGAAGTAGAAGAAAACATAGAGTTGCCTCTCAGAACATGTATAGATGAGAGATTGATCCATCAGCAACAGTTCTTGGAAGATGATGATTTCATTAAGACTGATGAATTCAAAGATTTCCTTAAATGGTGATAGAAGGAAGAGATCATAGAACAATTGAGAATAACTGGTGAAGAAGCAGTGACAAATGAGGCTCTTTTGGCTCTACAAGCATATGATCCTGAAACTAAGGAAATCACTCTTGAGGAAGCTAGAAAATTAGTGTTGGAAAGTGGCATGTTGCTTGCTGAAGGTTGGGATTTAGCCTCAACATTTATAATAAATCAAATAACAAAGTAACCAGATTTAAAGATGACCACTGAGATTCAAATGGGTGATATGATTAAGGGATTCAGATACATTCCTAATTCCCATACATTTTCCATGTGGATTATATGTCCTAAGGAATAGAATGTTTGAGTAATTTAGTAATTACTCTTTTGTGCTTAAGTTATACTTAGGCAACTTTCTATTTTCTGAGAGTTTCCTTTTTAGGGCTTCGGTATCCTTTATAAGGAATCACCGCTTAGTTTGTTTTACAGAGT
>MU224423.1:774122-784692 GCA_018584345.1 Thuja plicata
GAGTAATTTAGTAATTACTCTTTTGTGCTTAAGTTATACTTAGGAAACTTTCTATTTTCTGAGAGTTTCCTTTTTAGGGCTTCGGTATCCTTTATAAGGAATCACCGCTTAGTTTGTTTTACAGAGTCTTGTATTCAATATTGGTGTTAATATAAATTATTCTTTTCAACATGGATATCTCTTCTCTCTCATTTTGGCCTCCGTAGCTTTATTATCTCTTCTGTCTTTTGCTTCTGTTTATGTGATAGTCATGCATGCAGGTGTTCTTGGGAAGATTGCATTTTAGCAATCTTAACATAGAAGCCTCAGTTCCTAAATATTCAAGAGAGCATGGTGGGAAACCAAATGGTATGGACAGTCCAAAACACAAATGATTTGGAGATTTCCCAAATAATGACACATTGGGCACATTTGAATGAAGATAAGACAAAGCAGTTGTCTAAGAAATGTGGTTTTTTGATAGAGGAGGCTAGTGCCCTAGCCAAGGATAGAGAACTATGCCACATTAAGATTCATCAGCAAGATAAGGTAATTGCTGAATTGACTAAACAATTGTGTGAAAAGCTAGAAGTGGTATATGTACCCTCAGAGCAGCCCCTACAAATAGAGGAAAAGTGAAGGTGGAAACAGGGGAAGAAGTAAAAGTAGATGATATGGCTAAGAAAGATAATGAAATTGCCATAAATGCATTGAAAAATATACTTCAACATAGGATTGATATCTTGAAAGATAAAATAGATATAATCCTAAATGCATATAATAAGTTGCCCATTTTGCATGCTGAAGTGACAGGGTACATCTCAGTTTTGACTCCTTTTTTCACAATATGGTCTCCCAGGATACAACTATTTGAGAGATTAGCTTCTTTACAGCAACATAGGCCAGATTTTCCAGAGATTGTGACAGAGGTAGAAGATGAGATCAAAAAATTAAATGTGACTTTACCTTTATTTAAAGGTAAATTGAATCAGATAGAGGAAAAGATGAGCCTATTTGGACCGAGTTTCAATAGATTTGTTCCTCCACTAAAGGGATAAGATGATCAGATTAAGGCCTTGGAGGCCTGGAGAAAGGAATTTGACAGCAAACTGCCTAGTAAAGAGGTAATTTTTACAGATTCTGATCTTGATTTGGAAGGTTTTAATAAAATTTTAGATGAGGCTTTTAAAGCAGAAACTGACATTAATAAATTCTTAGTTGATGTCAAAAGTATAACTGATGTTAGATGTGAAAGGCAGAAATGACAATTGCAGAGTATTTAGAGTTTCAATTTTCCTGCAGAGGAGGATGTGACAGCATGGGATTTAAAGACAAGACCAAAGAAAAAGAAGCCTATTGAGATAGAAGAAGAGGTCCTGGATGAAGAGTAGAGATGAACACTTGGCACCTGATCATTGAGCATAGGGAGGTTAGTAATTATAAAAGACAAGTGTAGGTTAGCCTAAAATGGTGGTCACTTAGTCTCAATACAAATATAAGATACTATCCTGAACACTATCAGACAAAGGTGCCAGAATTCATGTGAAGACAAAAGAAGATCAGATTTCATCCTTTATTCTTGTCTTCCCACTGCTTGAACATTCTTGTCTTTTGTCTTTTTTGTACTTTTAGGGTTAGGTTCCTCAAACCATCTAAAGCTTGTTTCATCCTTTCTTTAAGGATTCCAAGATGGTTTAAGACTTATATATAGATAAAATGTAATAATTTTGAAGAGAGATGAAATATATTGGCAAGCCAAACTTCTAGATTTCAGTTTGTGTTTTTGAGCTTTTAACCTTGATATGTATTGAAGAAGAAATTTATGAATAATATACAGTGCAGCTTTATTGCATATTGTTATTGTCTCTTTTCTTATTGAGTATACTCTTTTATGTTTAATTTGTAAGGCATGTTAAGCATATTGGCTACAAGGTAGTTATCTAATTATTTGCAAGTTTCTTCTAAGGGGAGAATTAAACCTTGTGAGTAGTTTCAGAGAGTACAGTAATAATTGAGGATTTGATATGACATTATGGGAGTGACAGGGTAATTTTTAAGGCACTTTACCTGAGTTGCATGTAGGTTGTAAGGAATCCTACAGTACTTTTATTTGTTTATCTTTCTGTGAATTTATATCTTTTGATTATATAAGCCCAAGGATAGACACTAGTCTAGAAACTTGTTTGGTAATCCATCATCATCCAAAATATCTAATACTATTAAAAATCAATCACCTTCAGAGTATATATGTAAAATCAATTGTATTCACAATGATTACAGTTGGAGTTTGTTGATTTATTAAAGAGAAAATCAAATAGGTTATTCTTCCTAAATTCATAAGAATTGTAAAAGGAAAGAAAGATAAAATTCCTTATTATGTTGTTGTCTGTCATCATTAAGATAATGATTTGGATTGTTAAGCTCTTCATCAGAATAATCATAGTTATTTGCATTGTCATTTATATATCCATATAAGAACAGAGCATTCAACACATAAGTAAAATCCACTCTAAAGATACTGTCAAGTCAGTAATCAATCATAGGTAAAACCTGCCTGAGTCAGTGGATCTCAAAAAAGGAGGTGATAATAGGTATCCCCAATGTTATCAAAATACCTCAGAAATTAGCCTTTCTCTTGTCAAAAGGGAGTTTGCATTCAAGTATAATCAATATACTGTCATCTTAAGGTTGTGGTGCAAGAAAAAGAGCTAATAGGTTCCTTAAATTACAAGAAGTTTCTATATCAGTTCCCTACCTCGACCGAGCTAGATCAGTTGTAAGGTTCTATTAATACAAATAAAGGTATATAAGCATGTTTTATCATCTATGTATATAGATATATGGATAGGTGATTATCCAGAAGTATGAACATATGCACATAGGTGCAAGTATAGGTAGATATGTAGGCCTTACATTTAGGTTCATATATGCTTTTCCCCTCTCTATGTTATATTTGGAGTGGAAGTGCCGGTATATAGCCCAAATTAACAATGGAACATCTTAATCATTTATATTGTTAATATCTACACACATAAGCTAGTCATACAACATACCCTTACTCATATGTTAGATATATTAGGACATATCTTAATGACCTAGATAGGCATTGGGAAGATAGAAATAAATTTAAATTACCCTCAGGATACGGGAAGAATCAAGCACCTATTAGGTTATACGGATATATACATAGATATAGAATTATTAATTTACACACGCAGCAATGACAAATTCTGTATACTTAGAATCCAGCCACTACATCAGCAATAATTAGGTTGTCATTATAATAAATATCTATCTATTACTTCTAGGATCATCCACACTACTTAATTGGATCGATAAGTTGGCACGAGCGGATACTGAGACAAGTAAGAAAGTAGAATGGTGAATTGATTAAAATACTATAAGTATGTACTACTAAATTTGCAATCCATTAAATTATATCAAAGGACAAGGTTACATTAGGATAAAGTTATCGGGGTTATATATTAATTACAAGAGGTGGCTAATATGGCATTAAAATCGATGGTGAGGATAATCCCAACGAAGATAGGCTATCAACAATTTGGAGTCTCAGACTACTCAGACTAGCTTAGTGATGATAGTTTTTGTACAAAATAATTTATAACTAATGGTCAACTTGTTATGTCTATAATATAATATAGAAGGAAGATACACAAAGGGGGTTATTAGGTAGAAATGTAAGATTATATGTAAAAATGGATATCTGTAGACATGTAAGTATGGGTATATGTATGTACATACAAATGAGATTTGTATTTATGTATGTATATCTGTATTTACACATCTATGCATGTCTATTTGTATGTATAAAGGTATTAAGACTTCAACAATAAAATCCTTAGAGTAAATATAATTAAAAACTCTCCTTAACCCCATTTGAGATCGATACTTGGTTAAGTATGATGCAGGGGCTTTAGATCATTATGAGCATTAAATGATTTCATCATTTAGAAATAAGGCCCCAAATTGTAGATGAGCTTCCCTCTTTTTATCTATTTGGGCTTTGTCTGATGGCTTTAAAGCTCCACGTATCTTATTAATAATGATGTCAGCCTTTATCTAGCGTTTGTCATTATAATCATATCTTGGAGTACTTGAGCAATATTCTACCTAAGTTAGCAAATTTTCCCAAGATTTATCTAAACTTAGTTATTTTCTCTAGTCCTTTTAAGACTCACCCCGAGGGGTACTTTATCCTAAATCAAGAAGAATAAACTGAGATATATGATCAATTAACGAGACCAAGCTAAGTTATATCTTATCTAGAGGATAGTTAGTATTAGCAAGATTTAAAGAGGCATTTATACAAGAGTAACACCTATTGGGAACATGTCCCTTCAAACATACAAATGTTATTAAAGTTATTTTTCAAAAAAATGAAGAGTGTAATTTGGGTAAGTAATTAATAATAAAAGCCAAGAAACCCGGATCAGAATTTCTATATTAAAAACCTATTATCATTCTCATTCTTCATAACGGTACTGGTTTAATAGGTAGAGAAAATGAGCCTGTTGGAATATGGAGACAAGGCTGCTAACATTTGTGTTGGGTGATAACCGCGTCATGGCTTTCTGTGGGTATATTAAACCAGAGCACTGGAATAGGATTTTAAAGAAACTCCTTGAGGCAGTAAGGCAAGCCATGGAGAAATGCTTAGGGGATTGCCATTTTGACAATGAATTCTCATTCTGAATTAATGGGTCAATTTTCAGAGGGTTCATTGCTCTGGCCTCCTATGCTGGATTCGCAAAAGATGATATTGTCAAGGTAGAAAAAAGCATTTTTGTAGCTGAAGTTTTGGGTGGACTAGAAAAATAGTTTTCAGCATAAACCCTTATCTCATTGTGCCTTTTTATGGAGGTTATTATGAGGATGAAGTTGGATAAGTTGAAGGAGATTCTAAGAGGCAAGCGTGTACCCATGCTACTAATTAAGGATGAATGTGGTTTTGATAAACATTGGCCTGAAATGAAATGCAATATGGATTTCTTGTTTCGGGAAGTGCTTAATAGGAACAATGATAAGGATTGGCTGCTTACTAGGAAGAGGAAGGCTTCACCATCCCTGAAGCCCTGAAAAAAATTGCTATGGAGGACTTCCGTATCATCGCACCATCAGTTAAACGATGCTCAAAACAATTGGGAGACGAGATTGAAGAGGACGATGCCATTGTTATTGTGAAGAAAAACAAGGGAGAATGGAGCTATGACTGGCTATAGAAAGCTTAGTGTATGGAGTGAAGTCAGTATTTTAGGCTGGTAATATTAAGCTATTTTATACCTGTTAGCGATTTTGGAAACCGTCTTAGTAAGTTTGTGTTACCATTTTTGTATATAAACTTGGAAATACATTAAGATACATCTAGGTGGTCTTGCCTAGGTTATGCATATACCTTTACTATTTTGATAGAAAAACTAGGAACAATATTAGTACTGTAATCATTCAAACCAATAATATAGACAGATAGCTAAAATTACGGGCTGGTTTAAGTTAAATATGCAAAATAATGGATATTTTCTTTTACACATTTTATTCTAGTTATAGGTCTGGGGCTTTCTAACACTACTGGGTTATCATAGGCCTGTTGATAATGGTTCATAGTCTTCACGATAATTTTTTATGCTTATATCTCTACTTATATTCTTGGCCTAAATAATTTATAAGTATGCTTGAGCTATATTGGTATTGTTTACTCTGAAATTCATAATCTAATGATTAGAATTCTGGTCTATCTATGATAAATAGCTTTGGTCCATTTTCAATTTTTTTCTTATTCCAATGAGGCTCTGTTTCTTATACTTCACTATTAATTAAGTTTTTTTTAGGACCCTATAAAATTAAGATACTAAAATTCCTTTCTACCTCAAGCCGTAGTTTGGTACTTTTTAGAGAAAAATGAATACAAAGCAGATAGGGCAATCGTTGGATTCCTCTAGTCGAGATGATATCAAATTTTTGATTCAAAGGTTTCTTAGAATCAGGATGCTTAGGAACATCCCTTATCAGTCATATGCTAATATTCTAAATTAAACACTAACCTTCATAGAGGTATAATATATATTTTTTCTTCTCCAAGCTCTATAGAGATCTAAATATAAGGCTTTAAATACACTTTTATATTTACCCTGCATTTATTTTACTGATCTGAATTCTCTTCTAATGGCTATCTTGCTATCGTCATTTACGAACTTAGAATTTTCCTTTCTTTTATGCCCCTATTAAGACCCCTTTTCAGCTCTAGATCTATCACATCTCCCTTCAACCCTTTTCAAAGATTCAGTTAAACCTGTAACTCCTTTGTGCCAACTTTGCAGTTTGTTACGACCTATGAACTTCAAAGTGGAGTTCAGTCCTTCCTTGGCATAATTCCATATTTCCCTCCAATACGCTGACACTCTATTTCCATGGGCTCTTGATATTCTGGCTTTTGGATGGCTAATCCCCCAGATATTGGGTATTCTTGGCGCAATTTCTGAATGTCTTTTGGAATTTTGGCTTTTGGCTTGCCGGGGCCCCTCTATATATTCCAAATGAGATCAGAGCTATTTATTCTCCTCCTTCGGTGTTTCTGATAGCTTATCCTTGGCTATGTGAGATTAGTGGCACCATGACTACGCCTATCAAATTAGTCTACACTACTCCTTAGATAGCCTTTGACAGGGAAATCTCTATTAAGCATCTGAAGTCTGTCCTTTTGAATTCCCAATCCATTGTCCTTAGAGCCGTGTTTAGAATCTTAGGCAAATAATTCCTGTCAAACTTTGATAGATACAAAGTTAACATGGAGATACTTGCCATGTTCATTGCATCGGCTATCTAAGTAGACCCTAGAAAAGAGGAGATTGGAAAACTTTGTTTGTGAATTTTCAAGAAGAAATATCTTGGTAACATCGACAAAATTATCCAAAATATTAAACCTGATTGCACTATTACCATGCCTAGGTTCTATGATTTTCTAGCTATTAATGGAAGGCCAGCCCTGACTGTCCTCATTATGATTGTTGAAGATTTTCATACGTTTGTCTGCAAAGAATCTGTCATCAAATGTAATCTTGAGTTCTTAATGACCTTCATTCATTTAGGGACCCCAGCTGTGGGGAACTGGTTCTACTCCTACTGGCATGAGGATGATGTGGGGGTTACAGATAGGATGTGCTTTGATGATTTAGATTATAAATGAATGCTTGAAGTATGGTTGGATGAAGGAAATCCTCAAAGAAATAAAAGACCTAGGGTTACTTCTCCGACTGAGGGAGCTTCTAGGGTGGGTGAAGAGGAAGGTTGATCCCTTTGCCTCCCTGTGTCTCTTGATGTCTTGTAAACTTAATATTCAGCTTCTCATCCCTTTGATATTCAGAATTCAGAATTCAATAATATGAGATAAAATTGGTTGGTCTATTTGGTCATGTTCTCAATCTTAATACTTAATTTTAGCTACTGAATATATAGGAATGTAAGGATAATCATGTGAATGATGTGATGAAAATTTTCTTAGTTATAATTTTTGAGGCAATAGTTAGTTTGTTACAACCAATTAATCTATAAAGGAGGCCTAGGTGACTAATATGTAAATTTAGCTGCATTTTATAACACTATGCAACATATCGGTATACGGCTACAAGATAAGTTATCATTCTGGTCTAATTTAACAAAAGTACTTATATGTCTCGAGCTAACTTAGACACATCTCTTGAAGTAGCCACCCTTGTTAAACTAGAGTAATCAGATTTCCTATCTTTAAAAATGTATGGGTTACTAATTAGGGGCACTTAAACATTGTGTTATCTAGATTAATGGTCTATCAACAATTTGATGCTCCTTGTTAATCTGGTCTAAGTTTCTGCTGCTTAGCTTCTACTCTAACAAGTGACTAAACCTCTATATATGCCTCGGTTAGGTAACTAAGTAAATTACACCAACCTAGAGGAAATTTTACAAGATAAAGGTAAGTAATTTTCAGATCTTCTCCTACATTTAACTTAGCTTTAAGAATTTCCTTTATTAGTTACAAGATGTCGATATCTTCATACACTGTAAACAAATAAATATAAATACAGAGAACTATTAAAGATAATGCTATCATAACTATTCCTTGTAATATATTTGTCTTATCTCGTGAAAGAAACAGAACAGTATCATTAAGTTTTTATCTTAAATAAATCTTGTTACATAACTCATAATTTTATAAAATAACATGATGTGAGCCTAGGACTTATTCTCAGCTCCTAGCCTATATCAGAATAGTAAATAGGCATATTCTAGGTAGGAAGTGGCAAGTTTGATTCCTTTTGTAATGGGTTGGGCAATTTCAATATCTATAAGCATTCCTGTTGTAAATGGTTATTTCGTTATTGTAGGCTTCTCTTTGGTAGAAGGTAGTTTTAATTTATAATATTCAAATATGTGTTGCTAATGGGTTAAAGAGCTATAGCATGTTGCTCTAGTTTGCACTGTGTATAGGATTAGTATTACACACGGGAGAAAAGTGCAAAAAGTTGAAATCCAAATGATCAGGTGGATTGTCTGAAAGAATCTTTACCATTTGGTTGCTTGAGAATAATCAGTGTTCCAGGATATTGGAATTGTCTTATCTTTATGATATGGGCATGCCCTCAGTTTCTTAGTATTCATAGATAATATGTTTATCTTTAAATATTTAGGGAGGAATGGTCCAACTATCTGTAAATGAGGGAATGCCTTCATATCATTTGTAAATGAGGGAATGCCCTCATAACTCAAATTTTGTACTCTGAATCTGGATCTAGGATCCCGAGAAAGACTGGAGGTTTTCTTCTCCATTCTTTCCTACCAGTGCTCGAAGTGAATGGATTCCTTTTGTATTTTATTGGCATTAATAAAATCGTTGGCTTCGGCCTTTTACTGATAAAAAAAAAAAAACAATCCTTATGTAAATCTCTTAACTAAGTGCACACTAAACGGTGTTGCTAAATCTCTTAACCAAGTAGACCTAACCAGTCTAAAATGTTACCCCTAATAGGGTAAGATCATCAAAAGTGATCAAACTTGTAGTCTTAACCGGCACCTTCCATTATGCAGATAGTGAAGCTTTGTGGGTTTCATCCCTACCGCAGTTTTTACCTTCTAACATGGGTTTTCTATGTTACCAACTCTTGTGTCATGTTTCATTACATTTCATGAATGTTTCTATGAATGTTTACATGCAAATTAAATTTATGATTTGATATTACATTCACAAAGATAAATTAGCATCTATGGTCGGTAATGTAAGGAATTGATTACTAATAGATTAAGGGTTAATTAATAAAAAATTTTAAGGGTACTGATTCACCCCTTCCCTCTTAGTACACACCGTTCCATTATTCCAACACACTTTTCTCTACAATTGTCTCCCCATCTCAACAGTCATGACATTCATATTTTCCTTTGTTATGTCTAAAAGTCCATCTTTCAACCTCATCTCTCCCTTTCATCAAGATTTTCAATTGAGATTCCTCTCCTCTTTTGTGGTTCATCAATGATATATCTAAGCATGAACTTCTTGAATTCTCTTGTTTCAATGAAAGCATGATCATTGATAATTTTTCACAAGAAACCAATCTTACATCGTCAACGAAGTCACCGCCTACTTTGAATGTAGTGAAAAATATTTCATGAGATGGATCCTTAATCTATACTCCCAATCTAGTATCAAATCTATGATGTAGTATGGATAACTCTACTTGAGTATTGAATCCTTCATAAGATTCAAATGGAATCACTTAGCTAGGAGAAATAGTATGCAATAGTGTTTGGGATTTTAGGAACAATTAAAGGTTGTGAACCTGATGAGGAGGGGGATGACATAGGCTTATTTGAAGATGAGCTAGTAAACGATCTAGGATGTGGAATTACAACCTCATGAGGTGGTTAATAATTGGAAGAGAAAGGGAGGTTGGTACTTCAAATATTGGAGGAGATGATTACAAAGGGCTAGGTGGTGGAGAAGCTTTCTGTATGCACCCTAAAATGGTCGCCTAGACTTTGGGCCCCATTTTATTATTTTATCATTTTATCAAATTCTTGAATCAATGCTTTGCAATATTTTCAATTCAAATCAATTTCCTTGATCAAATTGTAATTAATTAAATTATTCAATTATTTCAATATTTCCAAAGGTTTGATCATTTTTATCTAATTAAAAGATTTAAATTTTCTTTTTAATTAAATAAAATTTATCTTATTTAATTAAAAGATTTAATCTCCCTTTTAATTGAATAAAATTTATCTTATTTAATTAAAGTAAATTTCTCCCTTTTAATTAAATAAAATTCCTCTTATTTAATTAAATTCAATTTCCCCCATTTAATTAAATTAAATTCTTCTAATTTATTTAATTATAAAGAAAACCCCTCTTTTAATAAATAAATAAAAATCCTCACTTAAAGCACTTTAATTGATGAAAAAGACAATAAATTAAATTAAAAATTAAATAAAAATCCCTTTTTCTTCACATCTTCCTAAGTGGTGGGTTTTTGCCTCTTAATCTCAACCATTGATTATTTCTTTTTGCCTCTTAATCTCAACCGTTCACTTTTCTTTATAAGGAAAT
>MU224423.1:793068-808217 GCA_018584345.1 Thuja plicata
TATCTTATTTAATTAAAGTAAATTTCTCCCTTTTAATTAAATAAAATTCCTCTTATTTAATTAAATTCAATTTCCCCCATTTAATTAAATTAAATTCTTCTAATTTATTTAATTATAAAGAAAACCCTTCTTTTAATAAATAAATAAAATTCCCCACTTAAAGCACTTTAATTGATGAAAAAGGCAATAAATTAAATAAAAATCTCTTTTTCTTCACATCTTCCTAAGTGGTGGGTTTTTGCCTCTTAATCTCAACCATTGATTATTTCTTTTTGCCTCTTAATCTCAACCGTTCACTTTTCTTTATAAGGAAATCTCTCCTTATTTTCATATTAGGTTTTCATAGTATTGTTATGTTGCAGGTTTGGAGAGCAATTTTGGAGGAGGATTCGAGCACTTAAGCTTGGCTATTGCAACTTCTCTATCTTCTTGTCTTCTTCTTCTTGCATTCATGGCTCCTCATGTAGATTATATTCATGTTTATTTTCATAGATTAATCTTGCATTTGTATTTCCTTTCATAGATTTATCCATGCATTGTTATCATTTAGATTAATTTCCTTTCATGCATTGTTATCATATAGAGTAGATCTAATTTTCATGCATTTGAATCTCTCGTTTCATGGTGTACTTGCATAGGCACTAACTAGGTCAATATGAGGGCCTCCATTTCACACCTTTGCATTCCATGACTAGAGAGCTATGGATCGATATTTGAGGCCTCATTCTTTAGCAACCTTGGATGAAATGATTCATAGAAGTGTGTCAACATTTTAGCACACACTTTCCCATATGGAGATCCAAGAGATTGTGGAGGAAATGTGGATTCTACCTCATTTAGAGGATACTTGGGCTATGGAGGTTGTGATTGTGACCTTGATTGAGCATGTGGAAATGACATTTGATCCACATCCTTATAAGCATTGAAGATGACTGGCCTAATCATAGCTTTTGGAATAAAAATATCATTCTAGTAGGGAGCATAAGAATTATTATTCTTCTTCCTTAATTTTTTATTATAACCAATCCTATACCATCTCTCCTTTTCTTTTAGAGCTTCCTAATAATATTTTTTTTTAATTTCTAATCAAATATTCCTATGGATCCCCTCCATGTTTGGAGAATTTTCCCTTTAGTGTTTTATGGATAAACCATTCAGTGTTATAAAAGATATATTTAGAAAAAGGAAGTTTATACTTATAGAGCCAGCTATCAAGGAATTCAAATCCTTTCTTGTTGAGAAAATGGTACTTTGAAACTTGGACTTATGATGGGAGTAATGATCCATTCTTGTGAGTAACTCCAATGGTGGCCCTTTCACCCTCATGCAACTGATGCATTATTTCCAAGAAAGAAACTTTGTATGGCACTATAATTAGAAGAGTTATTGGAACAACAAGGCCACAAAAAATCCTGATAATGACATGATCTTTGAAGTAAAACCAAGACCCCCAATTATGTTTTGTGTCCAATTTTGGAGTGAGGTATTTAGGTCTAGAAAATTGTTTACTTGTTTCACTCAATCTAGATGAAACACTCCCTAAATGTAAAGACATAATATTTTTGACAAAGTGATTCTCAAACATAATATAATTTGATTCCTTGCACTGCATGTCCCATAGATATGCCCATTCCTAGATAGGGACATAGTTTCCTTCAACCATAGGAACAAACCTAAGGTATTCATGAAACACCTTAAGATCATTGTATAGAAGAATATACATAAGAATTGATTAATACTTTAAATGATTTTTTGTCTTCCCTTCAAATGGATTAATGCCAAATGCAATTTTTTCGCTAACACACTAGCATAATCAAAATCTCTATTGTGGTCTCTACTTTGCATATTCATGCATAGAATCATAATCTAATTAGGGATGAAGCCTTTGCATATATACCATATACCTTAAATAAGGTATAATATGCATCTTAAAATCATCATATAATTAAATCAAGATTATATGGAGGTTAATCTCTTGGGGATAGAGCCTTCCCATCTCTACTCAAATTCTAGCGCCTAAATGTTGGATCATGCTCCTGTACAACTTATCACGTGTCTTGAATTATTTAGCCAACTCATTATCTTCAAGTTTCCAATCTATACACTTATCAAGAATGAATGTCTGCTCAATTGTCTTCTTATTTATAATGTTCAAAATTCCTCCATCATGTGCTAATATCTTTCACATACCTTATGTAGATCTCATGGATATGGCTTTCATGAGATCAACATTCACAAATACATTTGGGACCACTATCCTTCCCAAATTAAAATTATAAATTCTTTTAACTAGAATTTTTTCCTTGTTGTCATAAAATATTCTCCATTAACTAAATCTTCATAGTTCTATGATTGGGTATTTGTAATTTATATTGCAATCCAAAAGGAAATCTTCTGGTCGATTATCAGATTTATCTCATTTCATACTCATTTTTGAGTCTCAAAGGAGAAAGGAAGTTGGTCTATTATCTCTTCACTAAATTTCTTCTTGAATTGGGGGATATAAGACTTGTCCATGGCAAAATCCAATTACTAGGGTTTACCTGAAAACACATTACTATGCTAGGGTTTTAAGAATTCTTGCAATTATTCCCTAGAAGTGCTATGATGGACTTATAGAAATGGAGGTTGATAATTGAAAATAAAAGAAAAAAATTAAATATAATTAAATTAGAGCTCACAAATATCACATATACACAAAACCCTACTGTTTTAAATGAAACCCTAACCTTGATAATTCTAAACTCAACAAGTATGGAAATCAACTTACAACAACAGAGGAAGCATTTATAAATTTAAAGTGAGATTGATCGAGCTCAAATTAAACTTATAAGAATGCAATTGGGTGCTGGATACCTACACATAATCATTGTGATGGTGTGAACTAGCTAGTCCTTATTCAAATTTGAACATTTGAGTATTTAATATTATCAAGTTGTTATAGTCAATAGCCAATGAAATAGAAACAAATCTCTTGTTATCTTTGAGCATAAATTTGATGGTCATCTTCCCATCACACATTGGGTCAAAGATACACTAGACGAGAATATTCATTTAATCATGCAATAGTGCTCAAATCATGACTGTAGATCTTAGCTTGGATGCTCAGAGTTTAAAGCCTATTGACTTCTTTACCTTCACCAATGTGGGTTATCATTTTGAGCATCTCTCTTTAATCAAAAAATTGCACATTCATTTTGCACTATTGATCATGTCAAATACGATTGAGATTTACATTTAAAAAATTACTTCATATGTGCAAGGTCCACTAGTCTACTACCTTGTTTAGAGATAGGTGGGACACTTTTATTGGTTTAAATTTGGTGAAGTGGCATCCTTGTGGGATCACAGTAATCAAAGAATACCTAGCTTTTTTATTGAATCCCACAAACCTTGGAGCTGATAAAAATTGCACACATGTCATTACCATGAATAATAAGGCTTTGAAGATATAATTAGTGAGAAAGTTTCTATAGTTGCGCTGGTTCATAAAAATTTGCACCATTGATGTAGGAAAAGAAGATTGATCATTAATTATTTTGACCCATTGACCTTTTTCTAATTTTGCAATAATGCGTGAATTCTAGTTGTCAATAAAATACATAAAGATATAAACAAATTGCTTCTGGATTCGATTGTGTGTTATTTTTTGCATCAATGTTTCATATCACACTCCGTGATCCATCATCAGGATGTTAGAGAGCCAAAAAAATGAAACACGTAGCTCTTTCAGGACCAGATACAAAGAGCACAATGCAAACATTAGATATAAGCGCACTTCTAAATCAACCTTAGTTGAACACGCCTCCTCCACAAAGCACTATATCTTTTTAGAAAGATCCCAAATCTTATGCAAGGAAGAAAAATTATTCAAGTGTAAGCTTAAGGAAGAAATTTCTATTAGTAACCATATGTCAAACCTTAATCGTGATGAGGGGTGGGGTTTTAGTTCTTCTTGGAAACCTTTTCTCCCCAATCTTAGAATCTCCCCTGATAGTGGTTCCTAACCATTCCCTCCTCTTGTTCTCTTCTCTCCTGCCTTTGTTCTTTTCCCTTGGCATCTTTCTTCCTCTTTTTTTCCTTTGCCTTGGTATTTGGTTATCCCTCCCTTCCTCCTTCTCCCTCCCCCTTCATTTTTTTTTTCTCTCTCCCCCTCCTCCTCTTTTCATTGTGGGGTGGTGACTTCCCTTCTTATCCTTTTCTCCTCTCCTTTCCTTGTCTTATGCCAATTTCTCCTTGTCGCATTCTTCTCCCTCTTCTCTATTTTTATTTCTTGTTTGGTGTCTCCTTGTTTTCGTGTTCCCTAATTTGTTTGTGCCCTTCCTATTCATTTTCTTATTCATCTTCTTAATATATCTTTGTTGGAATAACTGAGAGGGGGGTGAATTAGTGGCCTAAAAAAATAATCCAATAAATCATTCCAAAACTTTATTCCACAAGTATAAACCTCTAGTTATCTTCAGTCCTTCAAGATGTATGCCTTTAAATGATCTTATCAAATAACTACTACTTGGAATATATTGTTTATCCTCTTTCTTAAGCTTTACCGAATAGCAGTCTAGTCTTTACTGAAATATAGTAAATAACTTAGTGTTTACCGATAAATCCTGTTTTAGTAATGTGTAAAGAAAAAAATCAAAGCAATAAACCATATACACATTTGACACATGGATTTTTAATGTGGAAACCCTGTTAGGGGAAAAAACACTTGGGACTGGTAACCCAAAATTTTCACTCTTCTGAAGTGAGCTCGGTGAAGAGACAACCCTATTAAAGATTACAAACACACTGTTAAGTGTGACCTTATTAGAGGTTTTAAATTTAATAGTTTTTCACTTGATATGTGGCATTCACTATGCTATCTTCATGAGAAACCTTTTGATGCTCCTTGGGATGTATCTCGATATATAAAGGATGGTTAGATCCTACTCTGTTAAGATATTTTCTGAATCAATGGTTAAACTGAAACAATATATGATATGTTCATAAATACAACTTAATCTTGCAAATTTTTAGATCTATTGTAAGCTCATAATACCTTTCTGATCAATGTTTCTCTTTTGTTCCTTTTCTCCACTTCTTTCTACTTGGTGAATGTTGTTTCTTCTCTGTTGCTCGTTGTCTGCAAAAATATTAGCCCTATTCTTCAGCTTGTTTGATCAGATCTATATGAAGACGTCTTATCTTCACCAAAATTCTCTTCAACATTCCTTTTTTTAAAAATGAATTAGCTTGTCTCTTTTATAGACATGATTTCACCATTTTTTAAGTCCTTGTCTTTCTTGTACTTGATGTGATATGCAAATCTCACCATTTTTTCTTTAAAGCATGCTTTAGTTCTATCCCGCAAATTTCTTCTTAACAACTGGAATAAAAATAGCTTTAAATATCTACCTTATCTCTATATTTTAACTGGTTGATGAAAACAATGTAATCAAACAGTTAAATCTATATTTATCTCCTACTAGCTAAGTATTTTTTAGTTTCTAAACTTTAGTTTTGATCGGTGTTTAACTCCTTGTTTTCTTGGTCTTGACTTCAGTTGTCCTCGGGCATCTCTATCCGTTGGGGTTGTCTCTCTATCGGGAAATACTATGACATTGAGTTCTACTCAGATATCACTTAGGTTCAACTCGGTAATGTTTTCTTGGGTATCTTTCTTGAGTATCATTGTGACTCTTCTCGGGGTTCTCTATCCATCGGTGTGCACTGTCTGTTAGTGTTTTTTGTCACTTGGTGTATACTAAACTTTTATGCATTAATGATAACATAACTTTCATCTCTTTGGTTATTTGAAGTCTTTGACAATATGTATATGACCAATAAGAGTATATCAAGTTGACATCAATGACAATACAATACGTTAACTGATTTAATGTTTTGCATTAACTTTCTGCAGCTCGGTGATCATCAACTTAACATCTTCAAACATTCAATCATTTATAGTTCATCAATCTCTCCCTTTGGCCTTGATGGAAACATACTACATACTACTAATACATTATGAAATATATTATTTGTAGTTCATCAATTTCTACCAAACTTATTTTTCTAGAACCAATACAAATGTATGACTCTCGGTAAGCTCTTCTAGCTTAGATTTGATTCTCGCAGAGTAATTCCTTCATTCTTTATTCCATTCACTGGATAGGTGTAGCAGCTTCTGATTCTATCTCTCCCTTTTTTGTAGAATCTCTTCTCCCTTTTATAGATAGATATGCAGTTTTAACTTTTCCAATTCTCTCCCTTAGATGAATTTTTCTTTGAATCTTTCTCTGATGTTTTCTCTCCCTTTGACTATTCCTCTCCTTGATGGATATTGATATTCATATCTCTTTTTCCTTTGACAAAAATATATTTCTCTCCATATCCATTAATTAAATATCTCCTTTTGAATACTTTTGATAGATATTTCATATGGATATAATCTCTCTATAATCTCTCTCTTTGGATACTTCTCTCCCTTTGATAGCAATGGCAAACTAAATCTCTCTTTTTTTTCAAAATATATTCCTTGAATTTCCCTTTCCTTCATCAATACAATAACTCTAATGTTTGGTGCAGATAAGTACCTTGTTGTGTACTGATATGTCTTTACATTCCATCTCTTTGCTTGCATCAACATGAATGATCTTCTGATTATGTGTAGGCTGATGTAGCCTCCTAGTCCGCTTAGTGATCAATAGACAAGGGTCGGACCCCTAGTCTCTTTCTCAAGTACTCAAATGTATCTTTAGGAAATGGATTTGTGAATATGTCCACTAATTGTTCCTTGGATTGAACATATTCCAGTATCACCTCTTTCTCTTGCACTTGTTCTCTTAAGTAATGATACTTGATAGCAATATGCTTAGTATTAACACGCATGACTGGGTTCTTTGAAATGTTTATTGCACTTGTATTATCACAAAATATAATCATTGGTTCAAGAATTTTCATATTCATACCTTCCAAAAATTGTTTGATCCATGCAATGTTAGAGCAATTTGCAACAATAGCCACATATTCTGCTTCTTCAGTATATTGTGAGATGCATCCTTGCTTCTTATTTATCCATGTGACAAGTTTTTCACCCATGAAGAATGCTCCTCCTATTGTGCTCTTTATGTCATCTAAGTTTCAAGCTCAATCAACATATCTATAGACTTCAAGTTCAAAATTGCCTTCTCTTTTATACCATAAGCCATAGTCTTCGGTATTCTTTAGATATCTCAGAATTCTTTTGACAGCAGTCATGTGTGATTCCTTGGGATTAGCAGAGAATCTTGCAACTATTCCAACTGCATGTGCTATATCTGGTCTAGTATAAACAACATACATTAGTTTTCCAACCATTGATCTATATAGGGTCTGGTTTACCTCGGTTGACTTGTCTTCCTTTGTTAGCTTGCATCTGGTTGCCATAGGTGTTCCAACTAGCTTGGAGTCTTCCATCTTGAATATCTTGATAACTTCCTTGATGTATTTGGATTGTGTGATGTATATGCCTATATCCTGTTGAAGAATCTGTAGACCAAGAAAGAACTTGATCTCCCCAAACATTGACATCTCAAATTGTTTTCTCATTTCAACAAAAAATGATTTGCATAACATATCATTACCCTCAAATATGATATTATCAAAAAATATTTCAGCAATCAAAATGTTATCATTAGTATCTTCTTTTAAATACAGATTATTGTTTTCACTTATTCTTACAAATCCAATACTTATGAGATAGGAGTGAAGTCTTTCATACCATGCTCTTGGTTCTTGTTTCAATCCATGCAAGGCTTTGTGTAGTCTACAAATGATGTTTCTCTTGTTAGGATAAAAAAACCCTTCTGGTTGTTCAATGTATACCTCTTCTTCAAGTATTCCATTTAGGAATGCATATTTGACATCCATTAGGTATACCTTGAATCATTTGAATGCATCATAAGCAAGTAGAATTATGAATCCTTCTAGTCTAGAAATGGGAGAAAAGGTTTCTCCATAGTCAATACCTTCTTGTGCATACCCCTTGCATACTAATCTTTGTTTGTTCCTTGTGACTTCTCCATTCTCATTTAGCTTGTTTCTGAATATCCATTTGGTACCAATCACATTCTTGTCATATGGTCTAGGTACTAATGTCCATGTTCTATTTTTCTCAATCTTCTATATCTCTTCATTCATAGCACTGACCCATTCTTCAGTTTCAAGTGCAGTATTAACAGATTTAGGCTCAAAATCACAAATTAAACATCTAGTGTTCAGTGACTTACTTTTTGTTCTCATTCCAGCCTTTTTGTCTCCTATGATCTAGTTTTATAGATGGTCTCTTTTGAAATATTTGGCAAGTACCAGTTCAACTCTTTGTTCATCATTCTGATCATCATCTTGACCTTCATTCTGATCTCCATCGCTCGGTGCACCATCTTGAGCAATTTCCTGATTTTTGGTGTTTGCAGCCTGATGCTCGGGTGCATTGTTCTGTCACTAGGGAGTGATACATTGTTTCTCGGGTAGAGTGTCAGGTTCTTCTCTATAGAAAAATCTGTTGTAGTCTTCTGGTTCCTTTCTACTTTCCTCATCATTTTTCTCAGCAAATTCATCCACTTTGACATTTGCACTTTCAATGATTTTGTTAGAGGATTTGTTAAGACATTTATAAGCCTTGATTTTTGGTAGAATAACCTAGAAAAATTTCTTCTTCACCTTTGGAGTCAAGCTTTCCATTTTTATCATCTTTCAAAATATAACATTGACTTCCAAAAATTTTGAAGTAACTTACATTTGGTGTATGTCCATACCATAGCTCATAAGGTGTCTTATTTATGTCTTTCTTTAATTGAACTTTGTTCAATGTGTAGATAGCAGTACTAAAAGCTTCTCTCCAGAATGTTTGAGTGATTCCTTTCTCAATCATCAGTGTTCTAGAACAATCAACAATGGATTTGTTCTTTCTTTCAGCAATCCCATTTTGTTTTGGTGTTCTTGGTGCAGAAACTTGTCTTTGAATTCCATGCTCATTACAAAAGTTAGTGAATTCATCAAAAATAAATTCTCCTCCTCTATCTGATCTTAAGAATTTCAGTTCCTTACCACTTTTTTTTTCTACAATAGCTTAATACCATTTAAACATCTTGAATGCTTCTGATTTCTCTTTTAAGAACATAACTATCATCATTCTAGAATAATCATCTATAAATAGAACGAAGTATCTATCACCATAGTAGCTCTTAGTTCTCATGATTCCACATTGGTCAGTGTGGAATAATTCTAGAATAGCATTAGATGTGTAGGTTTTGATCTTGAAACTAGACTTTGTCATTTTACCTTTTTGACAATTCTTACACATGACATGGTTGGGCTTTGACATGCTCGGTAAGCCTCTTACTTTTCTTTTATTTCTTATCCTAACCATGTTGTCAAAATTCACATGAAATAACCTTTTATGCCACAACCATATGTCTTTGTTTCTAGCCATTAAACAAGTGGTGTTAATATCATCAAGATAGAATAAGTTACCTTTTGTCTGTTCACCAGTTCTGATCAAGCTTCCTAATTCATTAAATATCTTTGCCTTTTTGTTCTCAAACGAAACTCGGTGTCCTATGTTATTCATCTATGAAACACTCAATAGATTATAATTAAGTCCTTTCACCCAATAAGAATTTTCACATCTGATCAGATTATTTAACATTATGGTTCCTTTACCTTCAACCAGACAAGGTGAGTCATTACCCATTCTTACTGATCCACCATTATAGTATTCAAAAGTTTCAAAATTTTCTTTATCTCCAATCATGTGGTGAGTACAACCACTATCAATAATCCAGACATCATTTTTACAAACCTTAGATATGAGTGCAGTCTCAACATACCTTTCCTCTTCATCTGAATCATCCTTCATAGCAACAAATACCACCTCAATATCTTCATCAGATTTAGTGTCTATATTATCAGCTTTGTTCTCAGCCAGGTAACAATCATTCTTTCCTTTGTCCTTGTAGTCTCGGTTGTCTCTTCTGTCAGATTGTTGATTGCTTCGGTAATATCTATCATCACCTCTGTCAAACTTCTTTTCATATGATTTTTCATTGTTTCTATCTTCTTTTCTTTTGTTAGGACATCTAGCAGCAAAGTTTCCAATCTCTTTACAATTAAAACATACTAATGGTAATTTACCTTTGTATCTACCTTTGCCTCTCTGCAATCTTCTAGCCATTATTACTTCAATCTCATCAAGTTCTTGGTCATCACTATCACTTTCACTATCATTTCTCATAGTGTGTTTATGACTTGATTTACTTATTTTCAAAGAAGATTTGAATGCAGACTCAATAGATGGTAAGACACTATTGTCAAAGTTATTCATCTCAAATGAAATAAGTCTACCAATCAAACTATCTAGAGTGACATTTTTATTTTCTACTGCTCTCATTTCTTGTATAGAAGATACTATAATAGCATACACAGGCAGTAAGGTTCTTAGGATTTTACTTACCACTGTTTCTTCTTCAAGTACACCTCCTAATCCTCGGATAACATTGACTAACTCTTTGATTCTGCAACTGTACTGAGTGATTTTTTCTCCTTATTTCATTCTTTGGTCATCAAACCTTCCTCTTAGGCTTTTTGCTTTAGCTCTTAGCACATTTGCATCTCCTCCATGTACTGGCTTCAATTTATCCCACATTTTCTTTGTAGTGGTGCATGTTTTGACATCTTCAAATTCAACATCGAAGAGTGAGGAAGCAAGTTCTATCATCATATAGTTGTGTTCATTCTTTTCTCTCAATTGATCAACTGTTGGAGGTCTAGTAGGTAAATCAAATTTAGTATCTAAGTATTGAGTAACATCATCTCCAATACCTGATAGGTGGAGTCTTATCCTGCTTTGCCATGATGCAAATTTGTCCTTGTTCAACTTAGACACATCCCTTTTTCTCATCTTGTGATCTTTTTCTTGAGTCTTTAAACTCCCTTTCTAAGCACACAAGCTCTAATACCAATTGTTAGAATAACTGAGAGGGGGGTGAACTAGTGGCCTAAAGAATTAATCCAATAAATCAACCCAAAACTTTATTCCATAAATATAAACCTCTAGTTATCTTCAGTCCTTCAAGATTTATGCCTTTAAATGATCTTATCAAATAAATACTTCTTAGAATATATTGTTTATCCTTTTTCTTAAGCTTTACCAAATAACAGCTAGTCTTTACCAAAATATAGTAAATAACTTAGTGTTTATCAATCAATCCTATTTTAGTAATGTGTAAAGAAAAACATCAAAGCAATGAACCATATACACATTTAACACATGGATTTTTAGCATGGAAACCATGTTACGGGAAAAACCACTTGGGATCAGTAACCCAAAATTTTCACTCTTCTGAAGTGAGATCGGTGAAGAGCCAACCCTGTTAAAGATTACAAACACACTGTTAAGTGAAACCTTGTTAGAGGATTTAAATTTAATAGTTTTTCACTTGATATATGGAATTCACTATGCTATCTTCATGAGAAACCTTTTGATACTCCTTGGGATGTATCTCAATATATAAAGGATGGTTAGATCCTACTCTATTAAGAGATTTTCTAAATCAATGGTTAAATTGAAACAGTATATGATCTGTTCATAAATACAACTTAATCTTGCAGATGTTCAAATCTATTGTAAGCTCATAATACCTTTCTAATCAATTTTTTTCTTCTGTTCCTTTGCTCCACTTCTTTCTTCTTGGTGAATGATGTTGCTTCTTTGTTTCTCAGTGTCTGCAGAAATATTAGCTCTGTTCTTCAGCTTGTTTGATCAGATCTATATGAAGACTTCTTATCATCACTAGAATTCTCTTCAACATTCCTCTTTTTCATAATGAATTAACTTGTCTCTTTTATAAACATGATTTCACCATTTTCTAAGTCCTTGTCTTTCTTTTTCTTCACGTGATCCGCAAATCTCGCCATTCTTTTTTTAAAGAATGCTTTAGTTTTATCCCGCAGATTTCTTCTTGACAACTGGAATAAAACTAGCTATTCTCTAGCTATTAACTGGTCGATGAAAACAATGTAATCAAATAGTTAACTCTATATTTAGCTCATGCCAGCTAAGGATTTTATCATTTTTGAACTTTACTCTTGATCGGTGTTTAACTTCTTGTTTGCTCGGTCTTGACTTCAATTGTCCTCGGGCATCTCTGTCCGTCAGGGTTGTCTTTCCGTCGGGAAATACTGTGACATTCAGTTTTGCTTGGGTATCACTTATGTTATGCTTGGTAATGCTTTCTCGGGTATCTTGCTCAGGTATCATTATGACTCTTCTCGAGGTTCTCTATCCGTCGATGTGCACTGTCCATTAATGTTTGTTGTCACTTGGTGTATACTGAACTTTTATGCATTACTGATAACATAAATTTCATCTCTTTGTTTCTTTGAATTCTTTGACAATATGTATATGATCAATTAGAGTATATCAAGTTGACATCAATGACAATACAATACATTAACTGATTTAATGTTTTGCATTAATTTTTTGTATCTCGGTGATCATCAACTTAACATCTTCAAAAATTTAATCAGTTATAGTTCATCACTCATGGCTTATTTTTTATTTTTCTTTTTATTTGTTGGTTCTTTGTAATTTTAGTGTGCTTCCATATATAATTTATTATATTTAATACATTATTTTAATTAATTTCTCTTCTTATTTTTTATTTTAATATATTTTCTTTATTACATTTTCATTAATATACGTATATTTTTGTGTATATATATGTTCACACACACACATATGTATTACATTTTCATTGATATGCGTGTTATCATGTATATATATATATATCATTTTATTTATTTATTTTTTTTATTTATAGTATTTTTTCATGCTTTTATTATATAGATTAATATGAGCATTTATATTATGTATCTTTATATGTATTTTATTTATTTATTTTTATCTTTTGATATTGTTTAATTTTGTTATATGTGTTTTAGTATTTTTGTCTCTCTTATCTCTTTTTCCTTTCTTCTTTTATTGGTTTTAAATATGTTTTTCTTCTTGTCTCTTGTTATTTGTTTATTTGTATTTCTTGTTTTCTATTAATCCTTGGCATTTGTTTGGTCTTGGTTTTTGTGTCATTCCTTCCCCCTTCTCTTTTTTAACATTCCAAGTATGCCACTTGCACCTCTATCATTCTATTGGCTCTTTAACATCCTGATGATGGATACAGAGTGTGACCCGAAATGTTGATGCAAAAAATAACACACAATTGATTCTAGAAGAAATTTAATTATATTCACATGGATTGTGGAAACTTAATGTCTATAACATAAAGATATGTAAAAAATATATTTTAATATGAAATACCTTCACAAAAGATATGTTAATATATAAAATACAACGATTGTGGGGATCAAACAAGTTTCTTGATGAAGATAAATGTGTAATGAAATGTGCATCGAGAACATCCACACATCGTGACATGCAAGGAAATTAAAGGTTGAGGCAAGGGTTGTGCCCTAACTAGGAAAGTCAATTAACATATGGAGGGGCCAATCAAAGACACGACTTAAAGTAATCAAACTAGAAACTATTTACAAGTAGGTCTAGTTAAAAAAAACACAAAGGTTTTAAACACAAAGTCTAATAATCAAGAAAACAAAAAAAGGCTAACTAAGGGGATCGGTCGCCATAATATTTCAAAGAGATAAATTCATGACTTAAGTGATCAAGAAATAACTCTAGATAGTCAACAAAGAGATATAACATTATACACAGAATACTATGAATAGGCACTTAGGGTTTAGTGTTTAAGAGTTTTAAACAAAGTTTGTGATTTATTGAAAATTTTCATGACACCAGGGTTGGGGAAAAGATGGAAACTCCCAACAATATCTAAAAAATAATAGAAAACAAGTTATTGCACATAATTGTTTATTTATTTATTTTAAATTTAACATTTATTCCCCTTCATGTTCTAGATATCTTTCATGTAGTGATCTTTCTTCATAGATTGAAATGTATGGAAAATACAACAATTAGGTATAGTAGATATCCATTCAAGGATTTTTAATTTAAAATGAAGTAGGACACATGAATGTGATTCTTAAACTAATAATAGAGAAACTAGGTTTTGCCAAAGGGCCACTATATTCTCAATAATGTCATTACTATTTGTGAAGACATGGAATGAGTTCAATGCTCTTAATATTATACCCTCTTTGTTAATATTATGTTTATACAAGCTTATGACCATATATTTAGTGTTTTATTATTATTATTATTATTATTATTATTATTATTATTATTATTATTATTATTATTATGCTTCAAGTACTAGGTTTTGGTCCCAATTTCATCTAGTCAGTTTAAATTATCTTTACAGAGTCCTATTTACTTGCTATCAATGGCTAACAATCCTCTTCATTCAATATTTTATCCTACATCAACAAACTTTTCCCTTTGACACTAATATTCTATGTTTTGGTCATCTATTAGTAAAGTTATTTCTCAATGAATGTTTGGGTATGTGCACCAAGATTGGGGACCAAAAAGGGGTCTTAAGATAACACCTTTTGTTTTCCTAAAACCAACAAAATTTAAACTTTAATGAGATATTTAAGATAGTTACACTCAAAATTTGAAGATGCAATGAGAAAAAGAGTTGAATTGATTTAAGTCTAATTTCTAAACTACATTTATTTGAAAATGGTGGAGATTAAGGGTCTTACAAAGGGGGAGCGCACAGAGTGGTCTTAACTTTTTCAAAAAAAATTATAACATAGCATCTCGTGTGATCTCCCTAAAATGTCAATTTTTTATAGAATTTTTAAAATTGCCCCAACGTGAAGTTAGATAACACAATGTAGCTTAAATTTTTTTTTTTGACTAATTTGTTGTATCGATATATGATTTTTTTACTAATTTTCAAAGTGGACACATTCTGAAAAACTAAAATTTGAGCATTGTCACCCCTAAAATTTTGAAAACTAATTAAAAATTAATTTTTTTTTCTAGGTGTGTAGAATGGACTCTAGTTTATATAAATTTAATTGTTCTCAAAATTCAATGAACGAGTGAAAATCTATGCCCAAGATACCACATGTTGGTTTTTGACAAGAAACTGACACACTAACAAAAGAAATTAGAGATGAAAAGCTTGACATAATCAAAATTATATATA
>MU224423.1:818268-834224 GCA_018584345.1 Thuja plicata
GCTTCTTATAACAAGCTTGAGAAGCTTCTCAAGGATTCTTTATGGGATATAGTTGTAGATCATCATGGATTTCTCTCTCTCTCTCTCTCTCTCTCTCTCTCTCTCTCATAGGGTAGTACAAAATATGAGTCATATACCTCACAAGGATCCATTGAAAGCTTCTTATAACAAGCTTGAGAAGCTTCTCAGGGATTCTTTATGGGATATAGTTGTAGATCATCATGGATTTCACAAGTTTTCTTGGTGTTTTTTTTGTCTCCCCAGAGACTCTGGAGGGCTTAGACTTCTCTCCACCTAGAAAAAAAGTCTTTTCCTATGTGCTAAATGGGTTATTTGAGCCAAAAATAGTAATGAGGCCTAGAGAGTTATGTTCAAGCATTATATTTCCTTATGATATCTTACCATTAGACCTTTTTGGAAGAGGATTTTCTTTCAAACCCTTCTTATTTTGAAAGATGTAGTGCACATTCAAGGCACTTTTGTTGCCAAAAGGATTTGGCATGGCTAGGAAGCTATCAAACCCTAGCTCTGATGGGATGGTTCTAGCTTCAGGGATGGTCTTTCTTTCAACCAACACAATATTTGGTGGTTGCTGCTCATTTAGATTTAAAGGCTAGCTTTAGCTCATGTGCCTGCGGTTTGTGCTCTGCGCTTTCACAAGCACAAAATTCACACTCCCATAGACCTCTTTACTAGAACTATTATGAATCTTCATCCTTGGAAAGATATGCAAGCCCAATTTCACCTCATACAGCTAGATCGTATGACTTTCATCTTAGTCGTATTTTCTCTGTTCTAAATATGCTACACAAACAAGGAATCTATGCAGTTAAACCATGGTGGAAAGACTGGCATTTGTTTCCCAACACTTGTTTTGTAATTACAAGCCCAAGTTGGGCTATTGCTCGCTTGTTCCTCATTTACCTATAGTGTTAGCTTTGAATCTTTAGTGGCACTTGGAGTCTTCTCAAACAGTTTGCTATCACAGGTTTCAAACCATTTGGTCTACCATTATTGAACCTAAGTTGACCCATTTTTCCAGGTGTATTCTTCTCCAAAGCTTGTTGAACTTGGGCTCACTTGGGGATTCTAGATCCTCATTTCCCATTTTGTGGGAAACCAAAAGCCTTCACACACCTCTTCTAGTTTTTTCATCAAGCCTAGCATTTGTGGAATTGGATTCATGATTTCTTTCAACCCTTTTGGCCTGAACCTTTTTCCTTGAGCATATGATTCTTCTGGAAAGTTTGCCTCAAATTCCCTTTAAATTTACCCAAATGTAGTATGCTTTCAGGGTGGAAATCCTCTAGTTCACATTATGAAAACTTAAAAAATGTTGTTTTATTTCTCACAGCTCTATTGATATTTGTGTTCCACTTATTCTTCTCATGACTGTCCTCCATCCTGTGGCCAATGACATGATCGAATCTCTTTTGCACATCACTCTCAGACCCCTTGGTCCAAGGCTCGCCGCCACCAATCTAGTGGTGGAAGAGATTTTCATGGGGTGCTCCATCTGTCCACCACATGGGGGCTCAACATCTAAGTGGGGTATGGGGGGTACAGGAACTTCTACAGGTGGTGAACTGGTTGACATGATATCGATGGAGATAAGATAATAGATGGTTGAGCTCTTCCAAGTGGTTCTCGTGACTGACACTGACAATCTCTTTTTCCATGAAAGAGTAGGAAACAAGAACCAAGGAGGCTACATCAGAAGAAGGGTTGTCCATCCCGGACGACAGCCCTGACCTAGCTAATATATGGATGATCGAGATCCTCCTCCACCACCCACTACCACTACTTTAACCGCTTAGTGGCTTGTATGTAATGTTTTCTCTTTGAGCTTAGCTTATGTTTCATTTTTTAGGTGTTGCCCGTGCATTTTATGTTTTTCTGAGTTCTAAAAATGATCTCCTATTCTCCTACTTTTTTTGTAAATAATGTACATTTATTAAATTATTAATTGAAATACCTATTCATCAATTTTTTTAAATTAAACTCCCCCATACATTACATGTACATTTAACCACATTAATTAATTAATTAAAAATTAAAAACAATGTTCAGTTATACATACTAATATCTGAATATAGGTAAACTCAATGCATTTAAAAACTCTGTAAAAGTGCTATCAATTTCCATCGAGCTCGAAGTGCAGGTACAGTATTTCTTACAAGGAAATTTGCGAAAACTTCAATCTCAGGACTGAATTATATACCTAAATTTGCGACCTTCAGCAACGTGATTGTGATTTGATGTGACAAATTCAGTTCAATTATATCAACAACAATTTCTATGCTTTCCCACATCTCATTCAACATTGCTGATCATGACTACCCCGTAAATAATTCAGTTGCCGACACAGTTTTAAGGTTCAGCAAATGTCCCAATGCAGATTCAATCTAGCCTCCTCAAATGATTGTCTCTTCTACGGAACATCCGTTTTTATAAACTATGAAAATGAGCTGACGGGTTTAAAATTGATTTGTTTTGGTAGCTGATTTGAAATCATGTTAGATCATGTTAGAGAAAGGGTGTTGGTAGTTGTTATAGTGAATTATGTATTTAAGTTTTTAAATGGTATATGCGATTTTGATGATTTATTATGCAGTTTGTATTGTATTTATCTGTTCACTTTGACCACCACAAAATTTGCAAAAATGATCCAATACTTATGTACACATGACTCATATGCAGATTCAATCTATCCCCTCAAATGAGTTATTGTTTCTGTTTTTTGGTATTTCTAATAATACGTGTAGAATGATTCGTTATGCACGTAACGGTTTGTATTGCATTTAACTGTTCACTTTGACCACCATAAAATTTGTAAACTGATCCAATGCTTAAGCACAAATGACCCATATGCTCTATGGGTACCAACAGAGTTGCACAATTCCTCTAATTGATAATCCTTTTCTCAACTATTGGGTATATAAGTGGATGTTTATTGATTCAAGTAGTTGATTTTTTAGTGGACTTTTAATTAGCATGTTTCAATAAACTGTTATTGCACTGACACAGTAACTGGCTCCGTCCCCTAATAGGTGTTTTTTATCGAACATGTCTAGAGTGTGATGTGTAAGCACGACTCTATTCAAAATGAGTGATTTGAGATTATCACATAAATAAAAAAGTCAATAGGTAGGCTTATTGAAGAAGTGAGTGCGATTTGAGATGAACCACCTGAACAAATTAACACTTAGGTGAACATGATTTTAAATCAATATTTAAAATGTACTATTTAAACCTGATCTTTGATCGTATTGAAAAAATAGATGTGATTTCAGATGAACGGCCTGAACAAATCCACAATTAGATAAATGTAATTTTGAATTAATATTTAGTATATACCATTTAAACCTGATTCGTATCCTTTGAAATTATAATTTACAAAAATAAATAAATAAAAATCTACATAAAGAGATATTAGTATAAAAACAGAAATGCCAATATCTAAAAGGAAGAGTACAGTTGTTTTTGTTGGAAACTTTCAAAGCAGCTAAAATATTGAGATTGTTATTGAAAGAGGACCTGTCAGTTTATGTTATTTTTTTCCATTCTTAGGTATACTATTGACAAGACCATAAAAAACTTCATGACCGGCCAAGATGGTGACCAAAAGTATTCTTCTATTGAATTGTGACCTACCCGTGGTTTAAATGTTGCTGTTCTGGTCACCGTCTTAGCAGGTAGTTTACGTCCTGCAAGGCCTGTCATGAATTTTCAAGTATTTTGTCAAATAGTGAAGAAAAGTGTGAGAGAAAAAACCAGTTTGTTCACCAACCAATAAGGGTGTATTTGGCCATATAAGACAGTGTAGATTGGGGGATTCCAAAACTAAAATAAAAAATGGTCTGGATTACATGTGAACACTCTGATTCTTTCTTGACTTAAATTTGGACAATTGCATATGTTGGTTGCCGCCTGGACTAACTCCATGATAAAGCAAACACACTGGCCAATAAAATGGAGGTGATGGAATATGAAAGACTTGGTGTTTTTTCTTTTAAAGGAGTTTTTTTTCAAGGAATGTAAGAATGTTTTATTCCTTTTCACAGAGTTTCTTTGGTGTTATTGTTGATAAAGATATTTGATTTAACTATACAATTTTTATTTTCTATGTTTGGCTAGGTTTCAATCTTAGACAATAACTACTTGTAGGTAGGTGTTTCATTATCTATTATTAAGTTTTGAGGTTGGTAAAGAAGCTGACATAAAGAGCATATAAGGAAGGTTTTTTCATTATTGTCCAATTCTTCTAGCAGCATCTATGGCTGATTTCATTAGTATGCTTGCTTTTTATAGAATTCTACTTAGATTGTCATATTGTTGTCTCGTGTATTGAAATTAAGAAACCTACAAGAACCAAATAGTTGTAAATCTATTATGGTTGGGCACACCTTGAGTAAGGATTTGCTGAAGTGTTGGTTGATTCAAATTTTTATACTTGTAGATTCTAAGTAACTTCAGGCAAAAGAACAAGCATGTTTTAGAAATAATTGAAAAGTGATGGATTGCTTATTGATATTGTAGAGTTATAATTCAAGTATCAAAATCTCATAAACGCTAGGTATGTTGTTATTTTCCTAATTTTCAACAGGTGTTTCACTTTTTTGCTAGATAGCCTCTTACCCAATGGATTCAAGACTTTCATATTTTAGAATATTTGGCTCTTTCTTTATGTCAACACTATATGAGAGGATGATTAGCTAGGTTCAAAACCCTAGTAGATTTACAAAAGATATTATTAGTACCATTGGGGTTAACTATGATTGTCTACTTTCATCTTCTTTTTGGTGTTTACGTAGGTGAGTTGGATGATATTATTGCAAATTTAGGGGAAATAGATTATGCTTGTAGTTTTTAAGGTTAATCATCACTATTTAACTATTTATAGATGTAATTATTCTCATGTCATGCAACTTTGTAAGATTACAATAACATCTTGAAAGATTGAGTCAATTTTTGAAATAATTTAGAAGTGAATTCGAGGAAAACTAAGATCATGGCTTTTAATATAACTAATACTCATACGTGTTACACTAAATTACAAAGAAAATTTTGTTCGAGTGAATTCTTTTTATACTACCACATGTCATTTATAAACTCACCCCATTTCTTCTAATATCATCATAATCCATTTTAAGACTATCACTTATTTATAGAATCATGCTAACAATTATGTAATTGTTGACCCGCCTAGGAGCTTGTAATGTAAGCCAGAAAAGCTTTTCACCAAACAATGAAAATCCACATATAGAGAAGTTGTTATACCAATACTTAAAAAACATATATGATGCATTTTGCAAACCCCGTGCTTATAAAACAGTGATGATACACAGTACAAACCTTGTGCTTATAAAGCATAATATACCTGAGGGAATAATACACGTGATGAGGAAATGTCCCACTTAGGAAGAAGGGTAGTTATAACCATTTTTACATAAAAATGATATACCTAGCCTGATTACCTAATGTACAACTGCATGCATCTAGAATAATGTTTTTTCCTAAGTAAACTTAAGAAAATGTGTACAACATAAATGCATACACCAACATCCCCCTGAAGTGTAGGGAGAAATATGCAAGAGTTGCAATCAACAAATGAAAATGCCATATGAACTATTAGATTTATTATGGGCCCTAACAACATAGCCATGTTGGGTACCCATGTACAACTACAATGCAATGAAATGCAAATCTCTCACAACTAGTGAAAATGAGAAAAAACATGTGGGAGAAAATTTTATTTCAAAAGAGAGAAACAAGATGAAAAATAAAAAGTGAATGCAAGGAGGACTTCTAAAGATCCCCCAAGGACTACTTCCTTTATCCCGAACATTGATTGCAACAAGATATAGTGACAAGATGCCAAAGGTCTAGTGAAGATGTTTATAACTTGTTGCTACACAGGAAAATTTTCCAAGGAAAGAACACCATCTTGAATGAGCTGTTGAATGAAGTGCATATGGTTCCTTATGTTCTTTGTATGTTGATGCTCTACTAGGTTACGAGAAATATGTATGAAACTCTAATTATCACACCAAACACTAGTGGGATGATCAATAGGAAAGCCAAACTCAACCATCAATTTTCAAAGCTAAAGAACCTCCTAAGGATCCAAGATCACTCAATGCTACTCAACCTCAATTGATGATAATGAAATATTAGTTTACTTCTTGCAAGACCAAGCAACTAGACTAGAACCAAAAGAAAAGACAAATCAAAAATTAGAATTTTGGTTATCTCTAAGTCAATGAAGCCCACAATCTTAGTAGCACCTAGGGTGAACCCACAATAGTGGGTTACACTTTATTACTTGAATGGACACTGAACTTTACATTTTGAAAAAAACTTTCAGATTTTGATGCATATTTCCATTAAACCGTTTGAAATCAGAAGATGAAGTAAACTAGAGTCTTTTGGGATTTTCTGTCTATATTCTAAATTTTTTAATTTTTATTTATTTTTAATTGATTTGAATGGTTTATTTTTTCTCCCACGAAAACTGCTATGTTGCTAAAAATGTCATTTTCAAAGAGTTACATTGACTTCATAGAGCATAACTTTTTTTCTAAAATAGATATCAATGTGCTTCTTTTGAATTTAGTTTTGCAACATCCATACGGAGGGCATGAAATTGGTTTTATGACATTAACATGATTATTGCATATTTTATGAATGTTTTAAGTTGAGTAAACCATAATTTTGACATACCTTGACTACATAGCTTATAACTTGTTGTGTATTTATCAAAATTCAATTTTTTTGATAGAAAGTATACTCAAAGATGGAGGGCACTGTTATTTTCCAAAAAAATAATTCTCTTTTCTACTCTTTTTCATTGAATGTCAAACTTGGAGGTTTATATTTGATAAAAAAACCCACATTTGATGGACGTCAAAACACATAGGCCTAATTAATTCAAAAATTGTCAAATCTATATTCGTTAGAAATCTCGTTGGTGCAAAGTGGGCAGTCAGAAGTCCCAAAAAGACAAGTTGAGGCCTCAACTCTTCAAACTCAAGAGATACACCACCAAACTAGGTGTTCCCAAAGGCAAAGTGCCTCTACACTTATCACAAGTGCAGAAATGAATTGTTGCTAGGTTATCACAACCTATTCCCAACAGGGCAACCAAATCACTAGGTTCTACCAAGTCTTCAATCCAACTCCAAATGGTTGGTCATTAGGCACTTACACCAAACTTTCAACAACTCCCCATAAACTGACTCCAAGGACCAAGGGTGACCTATGCTCATGGATTTGGTCTATTTAGGTCCCTAAAGCAAGAATCCAATGATTCTACTCACCATGTACATTGATTTGATCATGGTTGCTATGTTAAGCCTTTCCTAGGCTTGTAGTCTTTTTAGTTAGAAAATAGGACTTAGTTTGAAATTATTCCACATAACCCTCTAAAAATAATAGGGATTCAGATACCCTTTATAGACAAAGGGATTATAATTAAGCACCAAAACATGGAAATGAAAGGAAGATGGGATGACACCTAATTTTGATAAGGCAATTAGGCCTAATTAGGTCTACATTTGCACCAAAAGTGCTAATTCCTTGCAAAAAATATCCAAACCAATACTTGGATCATGTGAGGGCATGCATAAGGACCCTACACACCAATTTAGAGTTCTTGGTGAATCCCCAAAGGAAAATTATGTGGACTATCCTCAATTGCTTGATTGGTGCACACATGGACATGTACACCTAGGGTATCATCACAAACCCATCTCCCTGCATGTTACCAAACCAAACCTGAATAATCTTGAAGGACATGGTTAATACATGATTTCCACCAAGGTTCATTAGATTCCCATGGTGGAAACAAGAAATATGCACAATTTTGGGTGAAACCCTAATTTAGGGCCTACAAACCAGGCAGCAAGAATGAAAATACAATAAATTTTGAAGTACATGGGTTTAGGACATGAGACCAAATGTAGAAGGAAAATACTTTATAAGGCTATCTAAATCTATCATAAATTCCTTCCTAAACTTTTGTACATGTCCGTACCAAATGATTGTTCCATGAATTTGCAGGAAAATGACGATCTTTATTAATTTGAATGCCAAAATTACATCAGTTCTCCTACCATCCGCCTATAAGGGATTTTGTAGGCATTCCCAATGGTTACATCTAGTTTTCAAACTAAGTAGCCATTTGGGAATGGTTTTTACAATTTATGACAAAAGTTGTCAAAGTTGCTTGACAAGTTTTTAGCAATTTTGCACTCTAAGTGACCAAACTTGGTCCAAACCTATATTTTATGATCCCTAATGGATAAAAACATGAAAAACGTTAAAATAACCTATAATTTAGGTTTTGGACACTATTTTACCAATAGTTGACCAAGGTCTTATAAAATGCCAATCTTGGAACTAGGTCTTACAAAACATGTCTAGTATGAAACCTTTGATTCTAACATGATCTAAAGGCCACTAGGACCTTCAAGGAAACCATAAGTGACAAAAAAAACACTTAGCTTAACTAGGTTTCTCCTGCACCATACTCCCCATGAGGTTTTGAACTCAAGTTCCCTCTTGAGGTTAATTGATCAAGAGTGATGCCATGCTTCTTGATTTGGTCCTCTGTCATCTAGGTAGCATAAATGTTAGGGAGTCCTTTCCACTTGACCAGGTATTGCATATACTTCTATTTTCTTTTTTTCTTCAGCACCTTAGACTCAAGAATTGTTTCCAACTCCACTGGTTTTCTTTATGGAATATTTATGACATAGTCTCCTCCATCCTCCTCACTTTGTGGATCCAGCACATTTGTCATATCTGAACCACATTTATAAGGGGTGAGATCTGAAACATTAAATATATGAGAGATCAATAATGTAGGAGGAAGAGATATTTCATAGGCATTTTCACCCATCTTGTTGAGAAGGGTGCATGGCCCAACTTTCTTCATATGTATCTATGAATATTTTCCTTTAGGTAGTCTCTCTTTCCTTAGGTATGCCCATGCCTTATCTCGAATTTGGAAATGAATCTCTCTTCTTTTCTTATTTGCCTATATTTTTTATTTCATGGTGGATTTCTACAATGTTTCTTTCACTTCTGCCTGCACATTAGTGATCAATTTTGCCAATTCTTCACATTGTGCACTAACTCTGAAATCATAAGGTAATTCCACCAAATCTAATGGACCTTTCGGGTGAATTCCATAAACAGTTTGAAAAGGTGTTTTCCAGTGGATCTGTTCATTCAATCATTGAATGCAAACTCTCCTTGAGGCATTATCATGTCCCAACTTTAGGAATATTGTTTAGTCAGACATCTTAGGAGGTTTCCAAGTGACCTATTTACCACTTCAGTTTTCCCATCGATTTGTGGGTGATAGGCAGAGCTATAGGTCAGGTTTGTGCCAAGCTTTTTGAAAAGAGTCCACCAAAAATTTCCTTGAAATTTAACATCTCTATTTGAAACTATTGTCTAAGGTAATCCATGGATTCTAACTACTTCTTTGAAGAAGAGATGTGCTATGTGAGATGCATCATTTGTTCTTTTACAGGGAACAAAGTGGACCATCTTGCTAAATCTATCCACTATGACAAACACACTGTCAAAACCCTATTTATGGTTCTAGGTAAACCCATTACAAAATCCATTGAAATTGATTCCCATGGCCTAGTGGGAATTGGTAAAGGCTGGTACAAGCCTTGGGTAGTGGATACCCCTTTAGCTTGCTGACAAATGGAACATGATTCAATAAATTTTCTAACATCCTTACCCAATTTTGGCCAAAAATAACTTCTCTTTACCAAGTTTGTTGTCTTGTCTATTCCAAAGTGACCTCCCATGCCACCACAATGATTTTCTCTGATTATATTTGTTCTCATGGAACACTTGGGGATGCATAAATGATACCCTTTAAACAAAAGGTTATTTTGGATAAAAAATTTACAAAAATCAGTGTGATACCTGCCTGTGAGATTGGTGCACACCTTAAAGGCTTCTCCAAAATCTGGATCCCCTGCATATAAGTGTTTGAGTGAGTCAATGCCCACACTCTGAAGTTGAACTTCTTCAATCAATCCAACCCTTCTACTAAGTGCATCGGACACCTTGTTGGCTACTCCCTTTTTGTGATTTATGTTGAATGTGTAGGCCTGCAATTGTTCCATCCATTTTACATGTCTAACCCCTAGTTTGGCCTGAGTATTGAAGAAACTCAATGAATGGTTATCAGTGAAAAATATAAACTCCTTTGGAAGAAAGTAATGCCTCCATTTTTTAAGTTCTTGGACCATGGCATATAACTCCAAATAATAGGTAGAGTATTTTTTATTTTCCTCATTTAATTTTTCAAAGAAGAATGCCACAGCCTTACCTTCTTGGCTTAGGACAACACCTATTGCCAAATTGCTTGCATCTATCTCCACAACAATCACTTTTTTCAAATCAGGTAGGGTTGGGATTGGATATTGGGATACCCTATTCTTGAGGTATTGGAAAGCATCACTAGCCTCTTTAGTCCATACAAACTTAATATTTTTACCACCTTTAATAGTGTCCAACATAGGTGCACACACATGACTGAAACTTTAAATAAAGTTTCTATAAAAAGTGGCAAGACCTTGAAAACTTCTAACATCACCTTGATTCTTTGGTGGAGGCTAGTTGACAATTTCTTCAACCTTTTTAGGGTCCATTTTTAGGGTGCCTTGTGAAATGACAAACCCTAGGAACACAAGTTCCTTCTTCATAAACATGCACTTTTCCAAGTTAATCACTAACTTGTGTTGATGAAGTCTCCTCAAAACCTGTTCAACATGGTCAAGATGCTCTTCCCTGCTACGACTGAATATTAGAATATCATCAAGATATATAAATACAAATTTTCCAATAAAATCAATAAAAATTTCATTCATGAGTCTCATGAATATACTTGGGGCATTGCTCAGCCTAAATGGCATTACCAACCACTCAAAAAGGCCTTCAGTTATTTTAAAATCTATTTTCCATTCATCTCTTGGCTTTATCCTTATTTGGTGGTATCCTAATTTTAAATCAATTTTTGTGAACTAACATGCATTGCTCAACTGATCAAGCAAATCCTCCATTCTTGGGATAGGGAACATATATCTTATAGTAATCTTGTTGATGGCTCTGCTATCTATACATATTCTCCATTTACCATCCTTTTTAGGGGCAAGAATAGATGGGACTGCACATGGGCTAATACTTTTTTGAATTAAGCCTTTCTCTAATAGTTCATTGACTTGTTTTGTAATATTTGCATGCTGAGCAGGTGTCATCTTATATGGAGCCTTATTAGCTAAGGAGGAACCAAGTATTAGGTCTATTTGATGACTGATATCTCTTAAGGGAGGCAGGCTTGTGGGCAGATCACTAGAAGTGACATCACTATATTTGTTTAACAATTCCTTAAATTCATTTGGTATGGGATCCTTATCATCAGATCTTATGCTATCCTTGGGCTTAGAAATTAGGAAAAAAGCTTCAGTCTCAGGTTCCTTCAATACTTGCAACATTTCATTTTCACCTAAGGTGATAACAGTAGGTTCTTTCTCTGTTTTAGCATCAGGCATGGGCTTCATGGTAAAAGTTTCCCCATTCTTAGTGATGGAGTAGGTGTTCTTCCTATAATGATTTGTGGAATCCACATCATATTGACAAGGTCTTCCTATTAAAATTTGGGAAGCATCCATTTCCACTACATCACAAAGTACTTTACCTTTGAAATCTTCTATAAAAAATTCTACCCATGCTTGTTCAGTTACTAAAGTTTGGTGTCCTTTGTTTAGCCAAGAGACATGGTAGGGAAAGGGGTGTGGTTTCTTAGGTAGATTTAATTTTTGAACCATTTCAAAAGACACTAAATTTTTAGTTGAACCAAATTCTATTAGTAGATTACATACCTTTCCATGACATTTGATTTTTTTCCTAAAGAGGTTCTTCCTTTGAGGTGGTTCTTGGTTTTGTGGTACTTGTAGGAAAACTTGCCTCATCATCAGACATGCTCCTTCCTCTGGTTCTAGATCCCTTGGGTTGGTGTTTTCCTCTTGCTTATCCTCTTGAATGAGTTGTTTCCTCCTCTCCCCTTGATTGTTTTTATTTCTTTTCTTAGGGCATCTCCCTGCATGGTGTCCAAGTTGGTTGCAGTAGTAACATTTTAGAGGTCCATTGCCTCTTCTTGCATTTGTTCACCCTCTATTGAAGGGTCTTCTTCCTCTGAAGTTTCCTCTGAAATCGGATTCACCATTTTCTTTATCTCCTTGGCCTTGGTCAAGGTCTTGCTGCTGCTACCACTATATTGTCCTCTATTCCAAGAGGTACCTCTTCCTCTAAAATTCTTTCCACTATCATTGTTTTTTCCTTTTCCAAAGCCTTGTTTTCTTTTCCATTTCTCCTCTACCTTGATTTCCATATGATAAAATTTGTTTACTGATGTGGGGTTGTGTAGGCTAAGTTCTTATTGAATGGACACTTTGAGACCATTCATGTATCTTGCTAAATTTTCTTCCTCATTCTCTACTGCATTAGTCTTCATGCATAGTTTTAGGAACTCCTTAGTGTATGAGCCTACATCCATGTCTTTTTGTTTCAGGTTCTTCTTCCTTCTATGGAGTTGTACCCCATAATATTCAGGTGCATATGTCTCCTTTATCAATGCTATCATCTTGTTCCATGAAGTGATCATGCTTCTACCATTCTTCACCCTCTCTTTTTGGATGAAATTCCACCAAGTTAGGGCTACTCCCTTCAACTTGGATTTTTCCATCTTTACTCTTTGCTTCTCAGAATTGTCTTCACACTCAAAGAATATTGTCAAAGACTCAATCCAATCTAAGGCCAAATCTGCATTCATCTTCCCACTAAAAGTTGGTAAGTCCAACTTCTCATCCATGGTACTTCTCCCCATAGACTTTAGGGCATCTATGAGGGGTCTTTGGTCTGCAAGAATGTTCTCATCCTGATCAGGAGTGTCATCTTCCTCTTCACTCCCTTCTTCCCCATCAGACATGTCTTATTTTCCCCTCTCTACCTTGTTCTCAAGTTCTTGAAGCCTCCTAGTCAGGGTTGCATTTGCTTCCCTCTATTCTCTTGCCATCCTTGCAAGTTCTATGTTTGTAACCCTGGCATGGATTTCTTCATCCTCGGGAGCAGACATAGCTCTGATACCACTTGATGCAAAGTGGACAATCAGAAGTCCCAAAAAGACAAGTTGAGGCCTCAACTCTTCAAACTCAAGAGATACACCACCAAACTAGGTGTTCCCAAAGGAAAAGTGCCTCTACACTTATCACAAGTGTAGAAATGACCTTTTTCTAGGTTATCACAACCTATTCCAAATAGGGAAACCCAATCACTAGGTTATACCAAGTCTTCAATCCAACTCCAAATGGTTGGTCATAAGGCACTTACACCAAACTTTCAATAACTCCCCATAAACTGACTCCAAGGACTAGGGGTGACCTATGCTCATGGATTTGGTCTATTTAGGTCCCTAAGGAAAGAATCCAATGATTCTACTCGCCATGTACATTGATTTGATCATGGTTTCTATGTTAAGCCTTTCCTAGGCTTGTAGCCTTTTTATTTAGAAAATTGGACTAAGTTTGAAATTATTCCAAATAACCATCCAAAAAGAATAGGGATTCAGATATCCTTTATGGCCAAAGGGATTAGAATTAAGCACCAAAACATGGAAATGAAAGGAAGACAGGATGACACCTAATTTTGATAAGGCAATTAGGCCTAATTAGGTCTACATTTTCACTACAAGTGCTACTTCCTTGCAACAAATATCTAAACCAACACTTGGATCATGTGAGGGCATGCATAAGGACCCTACACACCAATTTAGAGGTCTTGGTGAATCCCCAAAGGAAAATTATGTGGACTGTCCTCAATTGCTTGATTGGTGCACACATGGACATGTACACCTAGGGCATCATGGAGAACCCATCTCCCTGCATGTTACCTAGCCAAACCTGCATTATCTTGAAGGACATGGTTAATACATGATTTCCACCAAGGGTCATTAGATTCTCATGGTGGAAACAAGAAATATGCACAATGTTGGGTGAAACCCTAATTTAGGGCCTACAAACTAGGCAGCAAGAATGAAAATACAACAAATTTCAAAGTATAGGGGTTTAGGACATGAGACCAGATGAAGAAGGAAGATACTTCATAAGGCTATCTAAATCTATCAGACTTTCCCTCCTAAACTTCTGTACTTGTCCGTACCAAATGATTGTTCCATGAATTTACAGGAAATTCATGATCTTTATTAATTTGAATGCCAAAAGTACATAAATTCTCCTACCACTCACCTATAAGGGATTTTGTAGGTATTCCCAATGGTTACATCTAGTTTTCAAACCAATTAGCCATTTAGGAATGGTTTTTACAATTTTTGACAAAAGTTGTCAAAGTTGCTTGCAATTTTGCACTTTAAGTGACCAAACTTGGTCCAAACCTATATTTTATGATCCATAATGGATCAAAACATGAAAAAAATTAAAATAACCTATAAATTAGGTTTTGGACATTATTTGACCAATAGTTGACCAAGGGCTTATAAAATGCCAATCTTGGAACTAGGTCTTACAAAACATGTCCAGTATGAAACCTTTGATTCTAACATGATCTAAAGGCCACTAGGACCTTTAAGGAAACCATAAGTGCCAAAAACAACACTTAGGTTAACTAGGGTGCTCCTACACCACTCGTTCAGAGTACTTATGTGATGCAAAAGGATGTCTCCTTATTCTTCCATTTGAACTCTGCGCTTGAACCCTAAAGCCATGAAAACTTCAGACTTTTGTTAACCTCTGCAAATGGCCTCTAATTAGAGACTTTTGATACAAATTTATTTTGATAGAAACTACTTTTGATAGAAAGTAGTTTCGATCAAAACTAATTAGTTTCGATTGAAACTACTTTCTATCGAAAGTATTTGACTAGAATTGCCCTTAATCAAGGACTTTCTATAGAAAGTACTTTCTATAGAAAGTACTTTCTATAAAAAGTCCCTACTTTTTATCAAAAGTACTTTCTAGATTTGGCTGCTTTGCAAATTTTAGGAGGAATTGCTTCCTCCAAAAAAGTGTAACCCACTATTGTGGGTTCACCCCCTAATGTATAGTGAACGCCAAACTCTGTAGTGCCTTGAATGTACTTCAAGATACAATTTGATACCTTCAAATGAATGTGATGATGATGTAGAGAGAAATGAGAGACAAAACCATTTGCAATAGAAATATCAGGATGACTATTGTGAGGCCTCACCCCGACCCATCATAGCTCAGTTGATACACTTATTTTGATACATTGATACACTTTTTGATTATCCTGACAGAGACTCAATATTATGTTTATGATGATGATTATATTGTATGGATTACATTCTGATATGGATTAGACCTAGAACATGTGGTTGATTTTGATTATACATGTTTAGATAGGTGAATTGATGAGAAGATCGGATCATGATTAGACTTGATTATTTCATGGATGTTATGTCATGATGATTATAGAATTATTATGTTTTAAACATTTCTGTATGAATATTGTAATTAGAAATTTAATTATGCTTATTGATTAATGTTGCTAAGTATGAATTGAATATGTATATTGCATGTGATTTTATTATCTTGGACTACTGATGCTCGAGTTTAGTGTGTAGGAAAGAGAACCATGGAATCAGTGGGAGAATCAGTAACCAACCATATGTGCAAAATGTAAATCCAAGGTTGAACCTAATGAAGAGGTTCAAACCTCGTTTTTAAGTGATTTTATTCATGACCATAAAATTGTATGTATGTACTAGGTGTTTTCATTATGTAATTAGTGACATGTCAATGTTGTATTATGTCATTTTATAGTGTCACTTGACACTCGTTATGTGTTTATGTAATGACATGTCTACTAAGGTTGGAAATGTAAACCTAAGC
>MU224423.1:914189-933862 GCA_018584345.1 Thuja plicata
CTTGAGATATGATCGTAATCAGTAGAAATCAAAGGAACATCATCAAAGTTTTCATCTTCATCTCTATCAAATGTATCAGTAACAAATAGTGGCACTAGATTCCATGCACCTACATATCCACGGTCTTTTTTGATGCAATCTTCATAATTGTCAGCAATGCAGTGATAACAAAAGCATGAGTAGTCCCTAGTGTTCAACGTCCAATTGCGACAATTCGTAAAAAAAAACCTCCTTAAAAATGGCCTTTCAAGGCCTGGGACAAAGACCAAATCAAATGCTTTTTTGAAACACATGATGCCAAATGATGCGATTTGGAACAAGCTTTCTAATGAATATAATTTAAATACATACTGAGTTCATTATCACTTTCAAATATTACTTTAACTAAACATAGGTTGTTTGGTCATTCAACAACCTGTCTCTTCAAAGCTTCGAGAAAAATAGCAAATTACAAAAAACAAAATATGAAAAATATGTAGGAAAAGAGTATTTGTGTTACCTTTCTATAAAAAAAATAAAAAATGAATTTCAATATATAGAGATCAAGTTAGAGTGTTCCAAGTGACCTTATGTCTAAATTACAGTTACTGTCACTTTAGAACTTAATAAAATATGAAATATTGACTCAAAATGAATGAAAAAAATTTCATCCTCTAGATATTGAATTTACAAATATAATCTCAAAATAATTACATTGTTATCATATTTTAAAAAAATGTTATGCTGATCCAAGTGACAGTCACTTCTTAAAAACACGATTTTTTCACACAAACCACTTTTCGAAGGAGAAGGAAAAATGAATTTTAATTTTTTTTTTTAAATATATTTAGAAACTAGAAATAAAATTCTAAAAGACCCTAGTTTACATCATCTTCAAATTCCTAATAGTTTTGGGGCAATAGGTGTTTGAAAGTGAAGTTTTTTCTCAAAATGTTGATCTATGTGTCAAAGTTGGCCAAAAAGTGGGACACACTATTGTGGGACCACCCATCAATAGCTATAAGTTTACTAAAAGTGTTAGACCCTTCAAAAATTCACCCCCCTACTATTCCAATGGTAATCCTAAGAACCTAACCTTGATGGAGACCATATTGATACATTTCTTCTTAGGATCAAATTTTAGTTTTCATTTTTTAAGGAATAGCCTTGACTTACTCGGAAACAACATTCAATCTAAGAGATTTTAAACACGATCTCCATGATTCAAGACTTGAAGATCGAGAAGAATCCATTCCCCAGCTACAATTTTGATATCATTGCATAATTTAGTTTTACCAATTTGAATTTCCTAAAATACATCAATATTTGGTTTATATTCTAAAAGCATCACAATGATAGATACATATAGCCTAAAAGATGCCCTACCAACTATTGCATGAATTATCCTTGGGGAAAAAATCTTGTCAATTCTAGCTTGATTCAAAGATAAGGATTGACTAGAACTAGAAAGGGCATAACTATAGTAAATTCCACCTAAGAATTTTTTAACAAAAACTACTACAAAACCTTGAGATTCCTGTTAGAACATACCTGATCCATCCCTCTCTACCTCCATGCTTTGAGTGCTAGAACTTTTCTAGGCCCCTAAATAAATAAATTAATGCAATGGACATCATGACCTTTTTATACGGGAAGAGACAACAAGTTACATAGAACTTAGAGATACTTTGTTAAAATATCCTTTATAAGTGTAAGAGGACATAAGAAGAGCATACAATTTCATGCAATCATTGGGGTATTTTTGATCCATAAAATTTAACTCGACAATGTTACCATTGACCATTTTGATGATGGGATCAAAACTTCAAATTTTCATGTGTAAATAGGGAGGAGAAACCTACACTTCAACCTCTACTATGAACCATAGCTAATAAAATGTTATCCAATAGTATCCATTCATATGAATCCTTAGTTGTAGGGGAGCCAACACTCCTAAGAATCAGCAAACACGTCTCAATATATTTCTAACAAGACTCAAATCCTATAATTAATAGGGTTGCCTCCTCAAAATTTCCATAATACTCATTCCATTCATCCTTGATCTCCTATTTATCTTCATCCTTCTCATTGTTACCATGTTCTAAACTTGCAATAATCCTCACTAGGGGAAAAACACTTTTCCCATTATTTTTCAACTCATAATGTCAATCCCTCAATCCTATATAAAATTAAGCTACTCTAGAATTGTTGGTAAATATTTTATTCATCTTGGATTTAATATATAGGTGATATCACACCTATTTAATATACGTTTACTTAAGATAATTAAGCTATTTAACAATTTTCACCTAAGTAGCTAATAATAAAATGTGTATACCTTGGCTTGAGGTATACAAGTATCACCACTATCTCATTAACTCTTGATTGATGCTAGCTAGGTGATATTTCTATCTTAGTCAAGTTGAGTAAATTGATCACTAATTGGTATTTTAACTCTTGACTTTTGAACTAGATTGAGTTAACTCACCTCTTGATTGGAAGTTATAAAGAGTTAAATCAAACATCTTAGACTTGTCATCTCCTTGATCCTTGCATCCAAGTGGCCTATGTATTTGTATATTATTCTTTATAACTCATCTCATTTTATTAAATATAACATCATTGTATTGTCTAGATTTGTAATTAGTTTATACACATTATAATCTTGAGTAGAATTCATATTTATGTAAAATAAATATAGTATTAAAGCTAGAATTTCTCAAAGCTAGTTATTTCCTAAGTTCTTTAAATAAATTATATTAGATATTAATAATTATTCTTTATGATCTTTATTAATCAATAAACTTAAATATGAAAATTTGAAACTGGGAGATTCATGCCAAATTTTGTGATTAAGCACTTTTTCCTCTTGTATTGCAAAAATATTATTGCCTTTATGTATGGTAAGGCATAAGATGATGCCTACATAGTAGTACCAAGCACTATTCACTTTGCTGGCAACTTAAGAAGCTTTATGGCCTCTATATTGCCAAGACACCACAATAGTGATAAGTTTTTTTAGCAGTGCACCATCTTCTCTACCACCATGTGAGTTAATCCACCTAGCAATTAGTAAGTTGTTTTCCACCTACCGTAGGTGGTTTCCTAAATTCTAGTGGTGCTTATATATATATATGGAAGATAGTTTTTGGGAAAGTTGTTGGCAGTTTGGAAATATTTTGGTGTCAAGGAATATTTTGAGGGAATTTTAGAATATTCATTATTAACAACATGAAATCAGCCACTCCTTCACCCACTCCTCGATAACTCTCAATTGAGATTTTTATTTTTGGTTTTGAGCTTTAGACATTTATGCTCATGCTTGCTACCTTTTTCTATATATATAGGATAATCTTTTCTTAGAATATCATTGTGGTGTAAATGGTGTAAATGGTTCTTCATTATTGTGGTGTAAATGGTTCTTGAGTTATTCTAGAAATTATAGTTTGTCATAAATGATTTTAAGTAAGTCTATTTTGAGAATTTTGGGGTTCTATTTGAACTCATAGGATAATATTTTTTATGTTATTTTTTTAAGTGCATAATTTTTCATGTAATTCTGAGTGGTGGTGTTTGTTTTATGGTATTCTATATCAAAAAAATAGTATTAACTCAAAGCAATTTGATACATTAAGATCAATGCCACTTTTTTAGTTTGGAAACTATCAATTATAATAGCACTACGTGTTATCATCATAATTTGTTGGGATTCTCTTGACTATATAAAGTTGAAGGTAATCATTTTATTTTAAATCTTATATGTTAGTTTCATGATTGAGTGGGTTAATGGAAGACAATCGTGTCTCTCGCTCTCTCTTCCTTTATTTGAGTATTCCTAGTAATCCTCCAAAATCATAGAAGTTCAAATGTGGTTACTATATGGGGAAAAAATGATGAAAATGGGTGTCTTCTAATCTAGCATTAATGGATATATCAAAGTGTTCATTCTCAATCATCTTCTGTAGACATGTCACTTGTTTCTTTATTCATCTCTTGTGTTTCTTCATCTATAACTTCTAATGATTCTATGACCTCTCTTGAACTTGTCATCTTCGTGATCCACGCATCCGATATACGTATATATTTATATATATCTCTTTATGACTTGTTCGCTTATCCACAATTAAAAACAATAAAATTATTATTATCTAAAATATTAATATAAATTGTTAAATGATACATATACATATACATATTCTTGATGATTAAATAAAATGAATATAATTTATTTATTCATGTTGACAAATATGAAAATGAAAGGAAAACGCAGGCTTGAAAGAGAATAAGTTCAGTTCAAATTGCAGGATCCACTGTATTCATATTTCATTGTAAGATTGCAAAATCCATATAAATCACAATTTTAAATCAACAATTAGTTGCCATTTCTATTTTCCGGGAAGTACTTGACATGGCAACTCCACCAACATATATTGCTTAGCTTGTACACTCTTTGGAGTTGTAATTTTCCTGTATGTTAGATAATATTAAACTGGCTTTATTCACAAACAACAGAATAATTTAAGCTGTAATGCTGTTTATCAATCATTTAGCAAGAGAAAAGATTAGTTCCACAGGGAAAGGATAGGATATATTGACATACTGATTAATCATTGAAAACAAAAAGAATTCAAACTCTCAAAGTGATTTGAATTCAGACCCAGTTGAGGAATATAATAGAGGAATATAATGTAAAATTGAATTCTCGACTGATCTGTCCACGCTCGGAACAAATTGTCAAAGTCAAGACTTGAATAGCAAAGGCTAAATGAACAGATATTTGACCTGTCCCCCACATATCAAGTGCGTTTTCTGCTTTTTCCATCCACCATTAAGAAAAAGAGAACAGATTCCAGCCACTTTAAAAACAATCAGTGATATAAATAATTGTGTTTTACCCACCTCAAAATTAGGTATTCTTGATAGAATTAGTTTGGGTTTTAGTTTGTGAGAAATAATATGTTTAGAATTGTTTTTTTTTTGGATGGATAAGGGGCTGTATTTGAGATGAAATTTATTAATTTTTAATAAAAGTACATCAGACTTGGTTCAAAATTATACGGGAAGGAAAGAACCAGCAAGAAAACCTTGGGTCATAGCCCATACAACATATAACTAAATAAACATGTTACATCAAACAACATCAAGCCAATACAAATCCGTAGAACACAAGCCTTAGGATTCAATATTGTTATTGTCATTCCAAGGTCACCGAAAATTCTGCCTCTTGTGAGTGAGAATATTGAAACACACCTAACTGCTTAAGACTGAAGTAGATCTGGAGCAATCAAGCTTTGTTCGGATCTGGAGAAAATAGCATTCGACACTCCTATAACTTTGAATCACATCAGGGAAGTTTGCAACTTTCAACACCCTTTGGTCATACATGCAATTCAAAAAGTGTTAGGGTACAACTTCCTTTGCACCAACCACAGATACAGAGTCCTTTCCGACATCTGCTCGGGTTTTCTTGCCAGCATTTTGGTCGTAGGTGCCTCTAGAAATCTAGCTAAAGATCGCTATGATTGCCTATTCTCGGGAAATTTTATAGTGGGCCTCCACAAGGCAGTGATGAACATCGATTTCAACCTCACCACCCCATTCCTATGGGATTTGGCAACAGTTATGACCGTGGGGCAACCATTCCCTGGTTTTGCGATTGGACAGAGAAGGAACATTTACGTTGGGCCTCCAAGACGATTTTTCATCCTCTCTGGTTGGGAATGGGAAGATCACCAGCTATGCAAGAGCATGATGGAAAAAGGAATAAACTTCCTTTCCGAATTCCTGGGAATTACAAATGGATTGCACGCTCCTTACGGAGACAACTTGGATGAAAACCTTCCATGGGTTCATCAGTACAAATATGACGAAAAGTTGGATGGGTTGGGAAGCCCTGAGTCCTCAGACAAAGAGGAAGAAGATGAAGAAATGGAGACTGCCTCAGAGGAGGATTCGGAGGAAACTCGCGATGATGAGGATTTGGGTAGGACTACTAATGAAGAGAAAGATACAGAGGAGGTTGACATGGAACCAGTGGATGCTTCAATGGAGGATGACCCTGAGAACAATAGTGGCTCCTCAATTCCTACGGGGAGTCCAAAATCAAATTATGCACCATCCACAGAGAACGACACCATGGCTCCCTCCGACTGAGATAAGGTTGTCTGGGCTATGTGGGCTTTTTTGAAATCAATACTTTCATTTTTTGCATCGTTTTTTAGCTTCTGTTGTTAAAAAACTATGATTTTTCAAATTCTCGTTGAGCCTAGGTGCTCGGTTGGGTTCACAATCCTCTCGGTTGGATTGGGGTTTGAACCAGATACATTATTTTGCTTGATAATTACTACTTTTACTGTTTTTATATTTTCTAAGTTTTAATAAAAATCTCGGCCTCGGCCCTTGAATGATAAAAAAAAAAAGACTGAAGTAGAAGAAGATCCTTAGTTGTCAAAGTCCTTGTGGGCCTCCTAGCCATCCTCAACCTTGTCATCACCTAGTGCCTTCTTCATAGCTTTCGTTGAAGTGGAAGAAAAAGGAGAAGTGTTCTCAAAATGTTTGTTTAAAGAATTTTTCTTACATTTAGTACTGATTGAAGTCTCCAATTGGGGGTCGATTTTGATCTAACTGCATTAATAGTGATGAGAGAGTCTCCTTCAATCTCTACCTTTGATAAATTAAGCTCTTTGCACAAGGACAACCTTGAAAGCAACGTTTTGAATTTTGTCATGTTATTGGTATCTTCCTCTAATGGTTTGGCCAATTTGGCCACAATTAAGCCTTTGTGTGAGTGGATTCTGATGGGCCCAGGTTACCTTTGGAGGCCCCATCAAAGTTTAATTTATACCATCCAGTACTAGGAGGAGACCAAACACAATTTTGTCAATTTAGCTATTCAATATATGAATTTCTGGGTGAAATCAAAGATTGAGAGGTATCTTTCTACCAAAAACACAATCTTAACCTCATTTCTTATGATATCCCAAACTTAAATAAAAAGTCTTATTTTCATTACATTACTATATTTTTTTTAATTTCCCATGTAATCCACATTGACATTATAAGGAATATCTATTTTATCATTAAACTCACCTTCAAGAATCCAAGCATAAAAGAAAGTACAATTTTAATTAGAATATATATATTTTTGAATTTTAAGTTAAAAGTTTATTTTGAGAAGTTTGCTTGGTTTTGTTTAGTTGGTATCAGGAATTTATATTTGTTATTTACATTTTATTCAAATACAATCATGTGTAGTTTTATTTTTGGCTTGGAAGTTCATTTCTAACAACTTTGTAATTGGTCTTTAACTCATAATATTTACAAATGACAATGTTATAGTGATGATAATATCTTATCAACTGAATAATCTTATATCATCGAAAAGTTATTCTCTTTAATATTTATTTATCTTTTACAATTTTCTTTGTTGTAGTAATATCATTTTCCAATCACAATCTTCTATTTATAAATAGAAGTATTATTAATCATTTTTGTATGGTACTACATATTACTTACATATTTTTCTGTTTAATTATTCTGATTAATATTATTTTGCATTTATGAATAATTTCTCTATGAAATCAGCAAGCATAAAATTAGTTGTATATTACCTCTGGATTGATTACAAACTTTACTAAACATTGCACAGAGAGAAGGATGAGTGTGAAGTACAAGAGATGCCAAAGAACAACTAAGAGATTACCAAAAAAAAAAGCATTACAAAACCTTACAAAAATCAGCTAACCAACCCAAAGTCCATGTGGTTTAAAATATTGTTATAGAGAATTTTGTTTTATCCCAGTACAAGGATCTTTTGCCCCAATTGTTTTTAACTTTTTGATTAAGACGAGGAGAAATCCTTCTTCCAACCGGGGAGCAATAAAAGGGATGTCCATCTTCAAACATTCTCTAAGGAATTTTCATTTATTATCTTCTTTCTAAACCTTCACAAAAGAGGTACTGGAGGAGTCCAGTAGAATCTGGTATTTGTTCTTTTTCTTCCAAATAAAATGATTTTTCATATTTTTCAAACAAGTAATGGAACTTTACTAATGTGTTTTTAGACTGTAGGAATTGGGTAGCCCCCTACAAACACTTCTTGTCAGATCCCTAACTCGGAACTTTACTAATGTTTTGAACGGGAAGGGTCCAACCCCATAACATGACAAGGGTTGGGACCCAGAATTCTCTTTCACTACATCTAAAAGAGTAACCTAGGCGAGAGAGAAGGACCTCTCCTCCTTCTACGAACTACTCTCCAAGCAATGCAATCATCCATCACCCCATTGCCAAGGGAAGCAATAGGTGATCCCCCAACAAGAAGATCAACAACAACTGAATAAAGAGCAGCTAGAATATGACAGCTAGAATATGACAGCTAGAATACGAGAGCAGCCTGCACATCAAGAGACTGAACAGAAGGAATCTTTTGGAAAACAGAACTTTACTAATTACTAATGTTATAATATACAGTTCTATATATTTTCTAAAACTATCAAAAATATATTTATTTGTTTAAATTATAAAAAACAATTTAAAAATAAAAAGAGGTGATAAAAGTAAATTTAAAATATAAAAAGAAAAAGCTTACACAAACTCATCTCAAAGTTTGAAGGCTTCAATAGTTTTTATAGGTAAATTCTGGGCCCATATCCTGCATTAACATAGTGGATGCAGTAGGCCTTGACCAATGCACCATGCCCCCAACAGAAACTGTCTTTGATAGTTACTAAGGCCAAGTAGTACATTTGCCCACGTCAGGCTGATTTTGTTCATGCAGTCAGGGTTCATTTGATATGTCTATTTAAGGTGAAGGAAAAGATAGCAATTTCCAAGCTTGGGTTTTCTCATACTCTGGAAATGAAGAAGCAAACAGTTTGTGTGACTGGAGCAGGAGGATTCATTGCTTCCTGGCTTGTAAAGATGTTGTTAAGCAAGGGCTATACTGTTAGAGGAGCAGTCCGTAATCCTGGTTGGTGATATAAGTTTTGCTCATATCATATGCTTTCAGTTAGTTTTTAGACTATAAAATGTAATCCAAAATGTTGTAATTTACACAAATTTTTCAAAATTTTGAACTACCATTTATTGTTAATCAATCATGTTAGTTTTGATTTGGACTTGACAAATGCAGAGGATAGCAAGTATGAACATCTGAGAGAGTTGGAAGGAGCGAAAGAGAGGCTGCAACTTGTGAAGGGTGATATTCTTGATTACCAAAGTTTGATTGAAGTTATTAGAGGATGTGATGGTGTGTTCCACATGGCCTGCCTTCTCACAGATGACCCTGTAAGTTATAGACCTTAATGAATACAATCTATTTATTGCTCTGAATCTTTTTTTATATAAGCAGAGATTTGGGCAATGGTATTGCAGCAACAAGTGATAGAACCAGCAGTGAAGGGGACAGTCAATGTGTTAGAAGCCTCTGCAAAATGTGGAGTGAAAAGGATTGTATTCACCTCTTCAATAGGTGCAATTTACATGGACCCAAACAGAGATGCCCACCTTGTAGTTGATGAAAACTGCTGGAGTGATTTGGATTATTGCATTCAAACCAAAGTATGACTTAGCCATTCAAATATTTGTTCTTATTGATTAGTCTCAAAACTATGAAGAATTCTTTTAACAGAGTAGGCCTTCATTGATGGTGCAGAATTGGTACTGTTATGCCAAAACTGTTGCAGAGAAAGCTGGATGGAAGATTGCCCAAGAGAGGAATTTGGATATGGTGGTGGTTAACCCATGTTTGGTTTTGGGCCCTTTGTTGCAGTCTTCCATGAATGCCAGCACTGCTCATATTATGAAATACTTGACTGGTAAATTGGTTCTCAATCACTACTTTCTTCTTAGAATGGGTTAATTATAAAAAGTCTTGAATTTGAATCTATTAAACCCATTTACTTAAATATCTAGTGCTTTCAAGTTTAATAGTTTTGCCCCCCAATCTGTAGGTTCTGCAAAAACATATGCAAACTTAACTCAAGCATATGTGGATGTGAGAGATGTTGCAGAGGCTCATATATTGGTGTATGAGACGCCCTCTGCTTGTGGGAGATATCTGTGTGCAGAAGCCAATATGCACAGAGCTCAACTAGTCCAAATGTTGGCCAAATTGTTTCCACAATACCCATCTCCTACAAAGTCAGTAAGCTTTATATTCATTAGTTAAAAGGGCTAACTATGTTGGAACAATTTGCCCATTTCAAAACAAATAAAAGTCTAATCTTTCTATTCTATTCTTGCAGGTGTTCAGATGAGAAAAATCCAAAGAAAGAGCCTTTTAAATTCTCAACTCAGAAGCTCAGAGATCTGGGTCTTCCATTCACACCTATAAACAAGTGCCTGATTGACACTGTAGTGAGCTTACAGGACAAGGGATTTCTTCCCTAGAATTATGTTATGAAGATCAAAATTTCAGTACCTATAGCATCTCCTGTTTACTCTATACATGGAGAAAGTTTACCTATTTGAACTGATTGTAAAACTGTTTCCTACTTGAAGTAAGCCCAATTGAAATTAAGGGTTTCAACAGTTTTACAACGTTGGACAGTATTGGGTTATATTATTGAAATTAAATATTAAATGAAAGCATTTATATTACTAATGAAAACACTTGTGTTCTTCCTGATAATCTGATGAAATTCAACAAGAAGGTAGTTTCATTTGAATCATTGGATTGTTGGTAGTATTTTAATTAGTGCAGTGCAAGTCAAGGGGTTAGGCCTTAAGTTGACAAGTAGAAAATTAACGACCAACTTCAGCTGACTTGTTTACAATCCCTCCTTTTATGGAGAATACTTGCAACTTTCTAAAGGTAGCTGAGCTGCCCAACGCCATGGTTTAAAGAAACCTAAACTTATATGAGTTTCTTTAAATTCAAGAGTGAAGTAAATAACAGAATAATTTCAACGGTCATTTAACAGAGAAAATAATATTATATGGATAGTTTAATAAACTATACGTGTTTGAGAGAGTTGAAACGTTAATTTTTCTCAAAATGGTGTGATGCACTATCATTTTTTTTTAATACCAATTCTCAACTTGACCCTCCAGTAACTATTGAAGAACACCGTCATCGAAGTCAAGATTTGAAGAGCAAAGGTAAAGGTAAAATAAACAAACCTTGACATGTTGCCCACTTATCAAAGCTTTTATCATCCACCATTAAAGTAAAAGCTGATGCAGTTTTGGTCCAAGTATTTCAATAAATTTGTTGGATTCATTTATGGGGATTTTGGTTTGTAAAAATGTGATATTTATTTTTTTAATATAAATAAAGTGCAAATTTATTATTGACAATTAGATTATTTGATATTGGACAATTTATTTTTAAGTCTATTATAAGCCTACTTCATATTCTATATAAGAAACTTCTAATTATACTACAAATTATAAATAATCAATAATCCTACTCATTTGAATTTTTTTACTCCAACAAGAAAGGTTGCCCTTTGGCACTACTATACAAACTTTTGGTTGAATTAAGTTTGGGCTACCTATTACACAATGCTATCTAATGAAGATTCAAGGGTATTTTCTCCAACCTCTATCTCCTAACTTGTTAATGGTTATTTTAGTAATGATTCCTTCATCACACTTCTTGAGGAACCAATAATGTCATTAATGCTTTGAAATTTCTTAATACCTTTTATCTTATTTTTTACTATAAATCTAGAGAAAGCATTTGTCTTACTTTTGACTCTAAATCTTTTTTGTAGAAATACTAGGAAATGGCTTTCTTACATAGACTTCAAATTTCAATTCAAGGTTGGAATAAATATTTGGAGTCTTCTCATACTATCTTGGGCTCTACTTTCTTAAAATGGTTTACAATATGGGAATTTTCAACATCAAACAATGGTTGAAGGATTAGAACTAGTTTCTAGATACTCATTTTAGGAGTTACAAACACTGCAAAGGTTATTGATGACTTCATAATCACTTGCATATGGTGACCAAGCTTAATCCAAGGTGGAATTTTTGTTTTTTTACCTCTCACAAGATACATGGATTCAAACTATTTGGGGTTCTCTTTTTGAACCCAACTAGCTTACTTCAACTAATGCCTTCTCTATTGAGGCCTCCTAACGAGATGTAGACTATATCAATTGAGTGTGCTAGTACCACATTGTCCTTTCCATAGATATTTTGAAACTATTAAACATCTATTCTAGCTCCATCTCTAGGCCCATCCTACTTGGTATTGGATTTAGGTTTTCTAAGCCATTTTTTCCTAGGTCTTATGTATGGCACATGCTACTTCTAGATGATTAGACCAAGACTCTTGTGAAAATATACTAATATGTAACATGTTTTCTAAGTGTTCATATTTTGTTCTTACTTTGGAAAGATAGGATTCTCCAAATACATTGAAGCCACTCATCTAAATCGCTAAACAATTTTTCATGTATAATAAAGCTAGTTTCCTAATCTTATTCTATAAATCTTGGTTCGAGACAATAAGGTGGGCATAAAGTGTTTCTCATCTATATACTTTAATTAAGGGTACTGGGTGAGTGCTACCTATACAAATATTTGTGCACCTCCTTCTCTTTTCATTAGGGTTGCTTCATCACTATGGGGAGATGTCTTTCCATCATGCACAGACATAAATGTACATGCAATCACCATTACAAGAAAGATCATCACGGTTTTGAGGGATCTTCGCATTCTCAACATTATAGGTGGACCCCTGCACTGCATGGACATTCCTCTACCTCTTAACATGGATATAATATTTGAAGAGGCCTACAAGATCTAAGAGATTAAAATAAAGCACAAGATAGAGCCACCAAGTCGACCATAGATTAATTGGAGAAGTCGAGTACATATAGGCAGAAAGTTCAACCATGTCCAACCACGAATGGAGGGATGAACTAGAGTGGTGGCAAAACTGCCCAAGAAAATAGGATGATGTGTTGAAATGAAATCGACACATGTGTAGTAGACTCCTTAAGGGTGAGAACTTGTGTAGACAGGGGTCAAACATGTATGGACGACTAATTGGGATTAAAATCCTAAGTGTAATTAAATAAATAAATACACTAACACCCCCCTTAAGCATAACTTAGGAGGACAAGATAAAAATGAGTCTCGGCTACTAGCCTAATGAGGTACTCAAGTACAATGAAATCTATCACTAAAGGAGAAAGATAGAAAACACAGTGGGAAAAAACTATCCTCCAAAAAAGAGATAAGAAGTGAAGAAGCCTATAAGCCCNCCCCCCCCCCCCCCCCCCCCAAAGAGGATGATGACACTAATGTAGACTGCACACAAAGAAGGGAATGTGACCCTTCTTGAAAATCTTATGAAATTCAACCATAAGGTAATTTTATTTAAATCATTGGATTGTTGGTAGTTTTTTTAATTAGTGTAGTGCAAGTCAATGGGTTAGGCCTTAAGTTGACAACTAGAAAATTAACAACCAACTTCAGCTGACTTGTTTACAACCCCTCCTTTATGGAGAATAGTTGTAACTTTCTAAAGGTAGTTTATTTGTCCCAAAGCCATGGTTTAAAGAAACCTAAACCTTTAGCAGTATATTTAAATTTAAGAGCGAAGTAAATAACAAAATAATTTTAACGGTCGTTTAAATTATACATGTTTGAGAGAATTGAAACATTATTTTTTCTCAAAATGGTGTGATGCACTATCATTTCTTTTTAGAACCAATTCTCAACTTGACCCTCCACTAATTATTGAAGAACACCGTCATCAAAGTCAAGAATTGAAGAGAAAAGGTAAAATGAACAAAACTTTGACTTGTTGCCCACTTATCAGAGCTTTTATCATCCACCATTAAAGAAAAAGATGATGCAGTTTTGGCCCAAGTATTTCAAAAAAATTGTTAGATTCATTTATAGGGATTTTGGTTTATAAAAATGGGATATCTAATTTTTTTAGTGTAAATGAAGTATAAAATTATTATTGATAATTAGATTATTTAATATAATTTGGCAATTTATTTTTAGGTCTACTATAAGACTACTTCATATTCTATATAGGAGATTTCTAATTATACTATAAATTATAAATAACCAATAATCCTACTCATTTGGAATTTTGCACTCCATTAAGAAAGGTTGCCCTTTGGCACTACTATATAAAATTTTGGTTGCATAAAGTTTGGTTTGCCTATTATACAATGCTATCTAATGAAGATTCAAGGGTATTTTCTCCAACCTCTATCTCCTAACTTGTTAATGTTTATTTCAGTAATGATTCTTGCATCACTCTTCTTGAGGAACCAATGATGTCATTAATGCTTTGAAATTTCTTAATGCCTTTAATCGTATTTTTTACTATAAATCTAGAGAAGGCCTTTATCATACTTTTGACTCTAAATCTTTTTTCTAGAAATAGTAGGATTTGGCTTTCTTTCATAGACTTCAAATTTTAATTCAAGGTTGGAATAAATATTTGGAGTCTTCTCATACTATCTCGGGCTCTACTTTCTTAAAATGGTTTACAATATAGGAATTTTCAACATCAAAAAATGGTTGAAGGATTAGAAAGAGTTTCTAGATACTCATTTTAGGAGTTACAAACATTGCAAAGGTTATTGATGAATTTCTAATCACTTGCATATAGTGACCAATCTTAATGCAAGGTGGAATTTTTATTTGTCTACCTCTCACAAGAGACACATGGGTTCAAACCATTTGGGGTGCTCTTTTTGAACTCAACTAGCTGACTTCAACTAATGCCTTCTCTATTGAGGCCTCCTAACAAGATGTAGACTATATCAATTGGGTGTGCTAGTATCGCATTATCCTTTCCATAGATATTTTGAAACTGTTAAACATTTATTCTAGCTCCATTTGTAGGCCCATCCTACTTGGTATTGGATTTAGGTTTTCAAAGCCATTTTTTCCTAGGTCTTATTTATGGCACATGATACTTCTAGATGATTAGACCAAGACTCTTGTGAAAATATAAGTTAATATGTGACATGTTTTCTAAGTGAGTATTTTGTTCTTAATTTGGAAAGATAGGATTCTCCATATACATTGAAGCCAGTTCATCTAAATTACTAAACAATTTTTCATGTATACTAAAACTAGTTTACTAATCTTATGCTATAAATCTTGGTCCAAGACAATAAGGTGGACCTAAAGGGTTTCTCATCTATATACTTTTATTAAGGGTATTGGGTGAGTGCTACCTATACAAGTATTTGTGTACCTCCTTCTCTTGTCATTAGGGATGCTTCATCACCATGGAGACATGTCTTTCCATCATGTGGACATCAATGTACATGTAATCACCATTACAAGAAAGAGCATCATGGTTTCGAGGGCTCTTCACATTCTCAACATTATAGGCGGACCCCTGCACTACATGGACATTCCTCTACCTCTTAACATGGATATAATATTTGAAGAAACCTGCAAGATCTAAGAGATTAAAATAAAGCACAAGATAGAGTCACCAAGTCGACCATAGATTAATTGGAGAAGTCGAATACATATAGGCAGAAAGTTAAACCATGTCCAACCACGAAAGGAGGGATGAACTGGAGTGGTGGCAAAACTACCCAAGAAACTAGGATGATGTGTTGAAATAAAACCAACACATCTCTAGTAGACTCCTGAAGGATGACAACTTGTGTTGACAAGTGTCAAATATGCATGGATGATTAATTGGGATTAAAATCCTAAGTGTTAATAAATAAATAAATATACTAACAGTCCCCCCCCTTAAGCATAACTTAGGAGGACAAGATTAAAAAAAAAAGAGTCCCGGCTACTAGTTTCATGAGGTACTCATGTACAATGAAATCTATCATAAAAGATGAAAGATAGAAAACCCAGTTGGAAAAACTATCCTCCAAAAAAGAGATAAGAAGTGAAGAAGCCTATAAGGACCCCCCAAAAGATGATGATTCTACTAATGTAGACCACACACAAAGAAGAGAATGTGACCCTTCCTGAAAATCTACCTGAATATGACTACCATCTACTAAACCATCTGAATTAGGAATGGAATCAAGATCTGAAGAGTCCACATCAAGTTGAGAGCCGATGTGGTGTGTAGCACCAGAATCCATAATTGTTTGAGAAAACAAGACCATGGATTGCCTTAGTAGATTTCAAAGTACCCATTTGAATTAACTTTTCTTGTCCCCTTGTAAGATTAGCAATAAAGTTATCAAGTGAGGCCATAGACCATGATGCACTAAGGGCTCTTTCAGTGAAATAGAAAGTAGAGACAAACACATAAAACTCATAACGTAGCTTGGAAAGTACAGAAAGGATTATTTGATCCTCTTTCTTGTCAATTCCACAATCTTTTAATTACAACTTCAAACATTTAAATTTAGTGTAGAAGTCCTCTAAAGTTGAAAAACTTTAAGGACTAAGACGTAAGAGTTGATTTTCTAACTCATGACTACTAAGTTCATCAATTATCCCAAATAGTTTGTTTACAGCTTCTAAAACTTTGTTGGGCATTTTCAAGTTAACAATATGAAATACAAATTTAGGAGATAAGTTTAAACATGTAAATCCAAATGCTTGGTCACAATTATTAAAAAAAAATTATGTTTCCTTGGTTGCATTAGGTTCTTTTTTCGTTTCCATTGTTACCCTATATAAGTTTTTATTCCTTAGTATGAGAATTACTTTCAACTGCCAATTATAATAATTGAAAGGAATTAGGGGTTGCATAATCACATTAAGATCCATGCTACTAGACCTAGATTGTTTCTTGTAGAATGCAGAAATGAAGAAAGAAGAGCACTTCAAGAGGAAGTGTGAAAAATAGGAATCACACACAATATCCCCTTGCTTATCTTTCCCCCTTTATTTTTGGCACTTTATAGAAGGTCTGCTTTGTAACCAAACAAAAAAAAACATTGAAAATGACACTTTATAATGATAGTGCGAGAGTGTGTATGTTGGAAAATATGCACTTTTGCAAAAAATAGAACTCAATTTCGAATTCGTGAGCAAATAAATTTTTCTCTCTTACAAAATTAAACCTCCTCCAAAAAATATTTTATCGTAAAAAATTTTACTCTCCCCCCACACAAAAAAAAAAGAAATCCAAAATAGAATGGATGGGCCAAATAGAATGGATGGGCCAAAGTTAAGCCCCTCGGATAGGAAAGAATCAAGGGCTAAAAATCCATGTGACATGTGGGTTGCGAACCCACCTACAAACTAAGTCGGCCAACAAAAATGGTGGTCTTCTCAACTTCGAATGGGCCGCTGAAATGTTTCCCTTTATCTGTACCTCACAGAGGCCTAAGACGCCCTTATACCCGCACCTCGTAGAGCCCGATTTCACCTTTTTTACAGCCCCTACGTGAAGGCAGAGGCCTCAATGAAGACGAAAAATCATCACTCACAACTGCGAATAGACAAACAGAAGGGTTATGGGCTCGACAGATTTTAAGGGGCCACTGTGCCTTTCAACATAGAACTTCTGCCAATGGATTCACCCATGTAAAGCACACTTAACTGAACTTCTAAAATATTGGCTTCAAAACATCTCAATTTGATCTAATACCAAGAAGAAACCTGCAAGATCTAAGAGATCAAAATAAAGTACATAATAGAGTCACAAAGTCGACCATAGATTAATTGGAGAAGTCGTGTACATATAAGTAGAAAGCTCAACCAAGTCCAACCACGAAAGAAGTGCATGTCCAAATTGAAATGGAGATTTTGGTAGCTTAATTATTGCAGTTCAGTTCATTTCTTGGTTGACAAACAAGAAATGAAGGCCCATTTCAGCAGACTTGTGTACAACCAACTCTTGGAAGAAAGATAATCAAATCAACATTAGAGTCAATTCAATGGAAAACAGATAAAAGTTGGGTGTAATCTACCACCATATTACTTTTATTTCAAGTATACAATGTACAGACAATTCACCACTTCCATGAACAAAAGAAAATTCCACCATTACAATATTATTTGACTTACACTTTTCTACATTTTCAGAGTCTTGAACTTATTGGAATTCCTATGAATGGAGAGGGAGCTTTCAAACGGACTTATTTCACAAACAATAGAATAATTTAAATGCATGTAAAAGTAGTTCACTAACTCCATCATGCTAAGGATTAGCTTTGACGATCTGAAATGAATTCACATTCTTTGTGGAAATGGATTCATGCTCTATATAGTTTTTAAGTTAAAATCCCAATTGAAAGATGTAATATTAAAATCCATATTGAAAGATATGATTTATTCACAAGACTATCTGCAGAAGTTTGTGGTGGGAAAGTGCAAAAAGGTATTAGGAATTATTCTCAACGAAATTTTACCTCCCAAAACACAATCTTTGAAATCAAAATCTTGAGTAGAGAGGCACAAAAAACATATATTTTGTAAGGTGCCCACATATCAAGTGGGTCTTTTTAATTCTTAAAGTCACCATCAAGGAAAATGTAGATTTCTAAGTTGGTCGAAGCATTTTAAATAAATTTTACATGCTGTTTTAAAAATTGTAAATTGTCTAATTCGTGATTTTTTTTCACTTAACCCATTAAGGGCTAAACTTGATTAACTCTTTGTCAACCAATTTTTGTGTGCAAAGTCACCCATTCAAGGTTATCTTTCAAGCGGTAAAGTATATTATATTTTCAAAATTTGAGCATCCTCCTAAAATTTGAGCCCTGGTCTAAAACTCTTTATTGAGCTCAACCCTTCATTGTCGGCCCCTTTGATTCCTCTAGATACCTAGTTGGCCCGATTTGCTAAGTGTCCATACCCAACTTTCATCCAACCGATGCTTTGTAAAATCCTTGACCTTACTGACCATATTAGCCCTCGGCCATTAACAGGTTGGGTAAACCCCCAAACTACTGTACCTTTATAGCAGTTCGGAGGATCAGAGCAACCGTCGATCGTTGACAATACATCGCTCATTGCACCAACTCCTATGTAGTCGGTGAGTCGGGGTAATAATCAAACCTAGGCTCTATTGGTTAAAGAACCTGTTCACGTCACCCACTAACTCTCTGACTATGTTGTGGGGCACATCTTTCAAAGCATAATCTTTTCAAATCCTGGGAAAGTAAATTTGTTGAGGTGGTAACACGATTTTATAGATAAAAGTAATTATTATCTGTTGTCGATGTTAAATGAACTTAAAGCCCTAACTACAAAGAAAGGTAGTGGCATTTCTGAACTTGATCTTTTTCATAACGATAGCTAAAGAATTTCTTAGAATGGTTCTTCCCGCAAGCAATAAAATTTGAAATAAAGAACCAATGTTGTTGTCCAACCCGACTTGAATTGGCCATAGGTAGAACAAACTGACATTATCTCTCAGCTACTCTTGGTCGCATGGAAACAAAAAACTAGTTATGCAAGGTATTGTAGGGTGACCTTCGTCTTGGAAGAAAAAGAAAGGCAGACTGAACTCCACAATCTTTTCATGGAAATACAAATGAATACAAATAGAGAGCCTGTGCCTAGGGCAGGTTAACATTTTCTTGTTTTGAGATGCATGTAATCTATTTGTAATTAGTGGTAGTAACAACGAATTTTGAGCACTAAAACGATTTACATTTCAAGTTCTTTTCTTGGTACCGATCGCTTTCAAAGACCATTATTGTAATGAACAACCTCTCTCTCTCTCTCTCTCTCTCTCTCTCTCTCTGTGTGTGTGTGTGTGTGTGTGTGTGTGTGTGTGTGTGTGTGTGTGTGTGTGTGTGTGTGTGTGTATATATATATAT
>MU224423.1:933912-946027 GCA_018584345.1 Thuja plicata
CTCTCTCTCTCTCTCTCTCTCTCTCTCTCTCTCTCTGTGTGTGTGTGTGTGTGTGTGTGTGTGTGTGTGTGTGTGTGTGTGTGTGTGTGTGTGTGTGTGTATATATATATATATATATATATATGTATGTATGTATGTATGTATGTATGTATACATATGTATGTATGTATGTATGTATGTACGTACGTATGTATGTAAGCTTTTTGAAAGGCCAAAAGAAGGAGGATAAGTGAGGAAGAAAGGGAAGATAATAGCTCTAAAAAAAGGAAATATAGCCATTTTTGTACTAAGACTTATCAAAATTTGTGAACCATTTTATTTTGGCATCTTTGAAATAGGAATACATATATGTTAAAATTGTGAGTTTGTTTTTATTCTTTCTGGATTGCATATTAGATCAAGTTATGGTAGTTGCTTGTTCTTATGGTCTCTTGTTGTTCAATTTAGTTATAAATGTGTTTATTTTCAAAACTTTGAGTTCTGAAATGTTTATTTACTCTGGATCAAACAATTAGATCTTTCTCTTATTCATATATTGTATCAAATAAAGTGAACTTTATATTATTTTACCTTTCTTTTTCCTTTGTCTACAAATCCAATTTGCACCTGCAGTATGTCTATACTCAGATGTTAGTTAACCTTTCCTACTTTCTAGTTAAAAGCCTACCCCAAAATACCAATTACACCATAAGAGGGAGATGTACCTCTAAAATTTAGAGGAAGATCATCCATTCCATGGAGATCTCTCCAACTGCGGGTTTCTAGTTTGTCTTTCCTCTTGAGAATAGTGAGTCATTTTAGGAGTTATTTTAAAGGACAAATTTTACAACCAACTGATTTTTAGTGACTCTACTGGGGAATAGAAAATACCAGTACTTTATTTCTTCAGATATCTAATGGTGCCTTCCCATAAATAAAAGTTAGAGACTATTTTTAAATAAAAAGACATCAGGTAAATGGTTTGGTAGCAAGGGAATCAGCCCAACCTAGAAGATGGACCATACCCACCTTCTAAGAAATATTAGTTGAAGATGATCAAGTGCTCCATTCTTTTGTTTAAAGCCTTCAAGGAAAGTATCTGTGAAGCTAAGAGGAAGAATTTATGTTCATCTGATGATTACAAATCTGCACTATTGTTGAGAAGTATGCATGATAGATATTGTTTACTCAAAGACCTGGAGAAAAAGGTTCAATAGTTTCAAACCTCAGTACAAATATTAAGGTCGCTGAAAGAGGAGAAACAAAGTGAAGAAATTGCATCTTACAACTTCTTTGTTCTTAGTGAACAAGATCATGTACAAGTGTTGACCAAATCTCACTATTTCTCATTCCCATGGGACAATAATACTTAGCGAAAAGAGGGAGTCTAGAATCAAGACCGAGATGGAAAACCTGGACTTTTCATGGCATGCATGCAAACAGGATAAATCAGACCATCATTCATTACTCCTAAAAAAGAGGAAGTGTCAGATGAACATGAGATTGTTTTTGTTCCTAATTGGTTCCTTAAAGGTTCGGGTGGTGACTTTCGATGTGGAATTGAAGACATGAAAATGGCCACATTACTGAAGTCAGAATTGATGTGTTCACTCATGGCTCTGTCGACATAAAAGAAGGTACGGATGATGTTAAATCTTTGGCTTCATTTCCTTCTGAATTAGAAACTTTTACCTTTGAGATTGGGAAAAGGGATCAAGAAAGGGAAAATGTTCCTAATAAGGCTGCTAATGGTCTTTTAAATTATGACCTAGTTAGTTGCAGATATTTACCACTAAACTCTTACAATATGCTATGCCCAACAAGTGGAAATATGAATCAACAATTGAGTCAGATGTGATGACCTTCTACACTAACTCTCTACTTATTTTAGAAGATTTAACTAAAATAACTAGTATGCTTTTAACCCAAAATATAATAAGGCAGATAACTTTTAACAACAAAGTTCTTTGAAAGGTAAATAACAACTAAGTTTGAACAACACAATTTGAACACAAAGTTTCCTCGATCATAAAATCTTCCATAAATATTCATAGATTCTCATTTCAATTCCACACAAAGTTGTATACTGAAAAAACAATCAATAAACTAAAATTATAAATCAACGGACAGATGATAGGATCCTATAGTAATTGTCATTCAACATTGGAAGAAAGAAGTTCTATAAATTTTAACACACAATTCACAATTCACAATTCACTGAAAAATTACTCTCAAATATTATTTCATTACAGCTTTTCTTTAGATCTTCTTTCTAACCCCTACACACAATAGTAATTTAACTATATATAAGCATTCAATATCAAGACTTACTTTGGTAACCGATGGTTTCTTGAAGATAACTACCCCAAAGATCGATTATGGTTTTAAAAGCATTTAAAATAAGCATAGCATAAAATGTAAAGATAACCCTCCAGAGCCTATAGTTTTAAGTCATGAAATTAAGAAACTAGAGAATAATAACTAATAATATCCATGTTTGCATCCATTTCATCTTCTTCTAGCTCATCCAATTCCTAATATGCTTTCGCCGTTGCATCTATTGCATCACCCTAGGGTTGTTGTGTTTCCTATGGATTTGTCTTATCTCTGTATGGTCTGAATTGAATGAAAACTGGTGATATCTCTTCTTCAGTTTGTTCTATTGTAGCTCCAACTCTTATCCTCCATTTCTTCACATTCTTTCTGACATCCACCATCTCCCATGGGATATCCTTTACCTCATCACTTATAGAGTCTAACACCACAATTACATTCTTTATTCTCTCTGGGGATCTAAAATCAACATTACTTGCAAAGAGATCATCCTTGACCCTTCGACGGAAAGCATCCTTTACAATATTTACTTCCAACAGTTCCTTTCTATCATCCCCAAAGATTCTTATACCCATTGTAGAAAAGTGACTTGTCAAATCACGTTGAAGATTCATTTTTTTTATAATGGATGATGAAAGACTGGACTAAAATTCTTTTGTAACGTGTTTTTTCCAACCTAGCATTTCTACCCAAAGAGTGATATTACTGGGGTTAGGATTACAGATGATTTCTTCTAATGTTATGATAGAAGGGGGTAATTTAGCTAATTCTTGCATCTCCAAGAAGGTAGTAGATAACCTACCAGCCTCTTTTTTTTTTACCTTTTATAGCTCAGCTCTATGATGAATGGATGTATCCTTAAGTGTGTTATAGTTTCTCAAGCCATGTTCAGTAAGGGACAATCCTTTGATGATCATCTAGCTTAACCAATCTTCAACTGCTTTAGCAATTACCTGAGCTCTTTTGACAGACTCCATCTTATCAGAATTGATAAGCTCTATGATTGATACACATGAAGATGAGCTATTTGGGATATTTTTAGCAGGTAAGGCAGATCAGATGAAAGAGGTGAGAGTCTCCACATATTGAGTGAGTTCTCAATTTTCCTTGTTGGCGGCTTTGGTTCTCTTGGACAACATAGAGACAGAGAACTCAGTATGATATATATCGCCTTCAGTAGTTGTGGGTCTCATATAAATAATGCTTACATTAAGCTCCATTTCTGTGGTTTCATGTCCATTCTTATCCACATTATGATTGGCAATTTCTAGCACATGGTGTTAAGTTTGGTGATCTATTACCATCCTCGCCATTTGCCTCATCTTCTTAGGCTTAGGAGTCTCACATAACATGCATGCAACTATATCAACTTTGGTTTTCATAATTGGGGAGTATTGTTTTTTCTTATTTTCAATGGCCTTTTTAAGCCATGTAATGGGTGAGGTATTTATGGGAACTTTGACTGATAAAGTATTAACATTAAGATTAGATGGCAGTATAGAGTAATTAGATACAGGGGTTTGTGGATCTTCATCCACCAAGGAGACTATATGGATTTTTTCCCCTAATTGATTCAATAATTGTGTATCCTCATCACTTGAATTCATTTTCAAAATTGCTCTCCTTTCTTAGATACTATCACAACACTCACTTCACATATAGATTTTAATTTATAATTCTTCTTTGAGGGGTCAAATTATCTCCACCAGATTGTGAATCTGTTTGAGAAACTCCAACTTGTGATGTTAGGTTTTCGGGTGTACTTTGAAATGTCTAAGTATTATAACTTATTTATTTGGGTGCTTCTGTATAATTTGAAGGGCCAAAATGATTATTAACCTTGTTGTGCCACCATACATGTGATATGTTCAAGACCTGAGCATTTCTAACCTCAATATATGTTTCTTCATCATTTTCTAACCATCGAAAAAGAGGCAGAACAACATTCTGATATGAATCCTCAATCATATAGGTGCCATCATCTTTAATACTTTCAAGAATAGAAGAAATAATATCAAAGGCAATCACTTGATCCAAGGTCAATCTCATAAAGCCTCTTCACAAAACTTATCTTTCATCAACACAATATTCCCAAAAGTCCTCTAATTTTGGTGCATAAATATATTGGGTGGACCCATTAAAGTTTTTATTGGCATACCCTTTTCTATCAAAATGAGTTATTGTAGGAAGAGAGCGGAAACCGAATTTAGCTAGAACAGCTTGTCAACAAACTTAGCATATTCGTTACTTTTGCATGAAAATTGGGACAAACTCATGGGAAAAGAGTATCCATTTTTTCTCATCTGAACATATTTAATATTTACAAACGCCATTTGGCGACAAAGCTCCAACAAAACCAAATAATCTAAGGCATACCAAGGTATTTTCAAGGGTGTCGTCTCATAGCCTCCAACTCTCAAATATGAAAATTTTGTGAACTATTTATAGAAGCTATCATAATTCTGCACCAAGGCCTTAACTTCCTCAAAAATTCTCTTTTCAGGACATCCCTCAATAAACTTCATGAGTTTCATAAAGAAAGCATCATGAATGCAAGAAAAAAATTGCACACCTTCTTCTTTTTGTAATTGAGGAAAAAATTTGTAAATAGGAACATCCCTTGTGATGTTACCTTCTCGTCTTAGGCCTGGCCAAGACATTCTACCAATGACCAGTACATAACACAGGTGAAATCGCCTTTCCTTTTCAAATTTTCAAATTTTCTCATGTGCAACAAGTCACTTATCAATTTTTTCCAATTGACCTGATTGTTTTTTATCACGGTAATTGCAGGTTTTTAAGAGGCCCCGAAAGCCTTTAACAAAGCTACGAAAAGATAAGCATGAGAAACCCTAAATGACAACTATTTGTCATAGACAGAGATAGAAAACCAAAAAGGGATAAAACCCCAGATATACAATAAAAGGTACACCCAAAACAGCAAAAGTTGATACCAAAAAAGAAACTTCCTGCAAAACAGAGCCAAAAAAAATTCCAGCACACGAATCAGTCCAACACCTTAAAACACATCTCAGATTCTACCATCGGGTTTTCCATATTCTGGATTTCCACCATCTGATTTTCCATATTATGAATAGAATCCCAAAGATTAGTAATATCTTTGACATGGGCCACTATCTTCTTTCTAGTACTGGATCTAGTTATGGAACCTGAGCCTAAAATCTAGAGATCTTGTTTCCCCTCTTCCTTCAAATTAGCTCTGTCATTACTGTTCCCTTCCAGCAGGGTGTGCAAAGCTTTCAAGTTATCAATAGAAGCTTTCATGCCTGATTTAATGAGAGTAGTCAGCTTCCTCAGCATAATTTTGTTGTTGGTTTTCTCAATTATCAAATTAATCCTATTATCAATAATTTTACTTATCTTATCATCCAGCATAATAGTGTTACCAATTACCTTTTCAAAAACATCATTACCTTGCTGATACATTTCAGCATCATTCCTCATTTTGTCTATGATCTCCTCCAACAAGGTGTTTCTTTCTTCAAGGTCTTTGCACTTAGCTTGCAGCTCCTGAATGTCATCTTGAACCCATTTGTCAATAATGTAACCATACATTGCTTTATTTCTGGCTGCTTGAAGAAAGGAAATGTTGACTGTTCTTTTGACCTTAAAGTCCTGATCCCAAAGGTCTTCTTCCAAGTTTCTCTGCTTCTGATGTTTATTTTCCTTCTCATCAGCGTGGTCTGTAGGGCTCTCAGAAGGAGTTGAATTAATTTCACAATCAATATGCTCATTCTGGGCTTCCTTGTCGAGGTTGACAAATTTTTTGTCATTTTGGTCCTTTTCTGACTCTTCCAATTTATCAATAGCAATATTCTCTTCTACATTTCCAATATTTTCCTTTTCAATTTCACTTTCCTCAAGCGCTTCAAGAATCATCTTAGCCCTATTCTCCAGGGTACCTTGGTTTTCTTCATTCATCTTATTAGACTCCTCCCTATCTTCCATAGAATTTTTCTGATCATTGTCAATATATGTTTCCATTAGGTTGTCAGCTTGTTCAATTATCTCCTTAGAGATAGTCTTTTCTATATATGTGGTATACTCAGTAGCAATATCACTTTCCTCACCTATAGGCTCAGTGATGGTAGGGTTAGCCTTCTCAGACTCCTCTCTATTGCTTTGCTCCCCATCTTTTATTTTCTCATCCTCAGGAGAATCCTCCTCCTGGTCATCCTCAGTCCTCATACCTTCCACATCATAGAAGATAGAGAGCATGATATCAGCTTCCACTGGGCCTTTACAGATTTTTTTGTTTGTAGCTTTGCTGGCTTGCTTTCCAGATGACATCTTCGCATTCTTCCTTTTAGCATTATCTATATGTTTGGGGAGCGGCTCAAAGATGTGTTTTTTAGCATACTCTGTAATGAGAAGGATGAGCCCCTCATGCAGAATAGGGGAAGCCCTAACTCTAAAGTCCACTATGCTTTGGTTGAGAAAACTAAGCAGGTAAAACGGGAAAGACACCATAATATCATGTGTTAAATGATTAACGAGCACAAAATGGTAGTTTTAGACTTTAGAGTACCTACCATCAAGCGTGAAATATTCCATTATTTCTTTGATAACAAAGTCCCAGATGCAATTGATGTTGGAAAGGTTTACATAGTCCAGATTTCCTTTGACCAACATTGCCCGCTCCTCATCGGACTTAGGAAAGGTTTTGCAGGCTTTATTTCCCACTTTCTTGTCTTTGGAGAAGTGCATACAATCCAGAGGGAGCTCTGTAATCTCTGCCAGAATTTCTAAAGTTAGGGTAAAATATTTACCCAAAATATTAACTTTACCATTCTTCCACCCTGCCACAAAAGCCTTCGTGATCTCTTTGTCATTACCATGCAAGCGTTTCAGGTATCCATGCACTTTTCCCTTCCTTATCTTTCCCCAAACATCTTTCTCCTACACCCATTTATACTCTGTTGGTTCCTCTCTTTTTAAGTCTCCACCCATAGCATATTCCTCCTTAGTGATGCTGGAATCGCTTAATTTCATCAACTCCTTAGCAGTTTCATTAATCTCCAAATTTCTCAAACAATCACCAGTTTGCTTCGAATAATTGGGATAATGCACTAACAATCTATTTATGACCCAGAAAACATGCTAAGGCAGAGAGTAATAATTGCAATTACTCTTCACTTGGTGCTTCACCTTCATCGTACTCCAAATTTGAGTCCCATCATGTGTTGTGATCACTAGTATTAATAAAATCCTCCTTGTGATTAATTGTATCATGATTAATTTGCAGGTTTATTTCATCATTTATCTTTGCTGAGTTGTGCCACTTGTGAGTGACATCACATCTAGCCCCAAGGTTAGCCAACCCGTTTGCCAGTTGGTTAGTTTCACGAAAATTGACCTGATTGTTATCATCACAAATTGTAAGAATAAATTGGCACATCCACTCAAAGCATTCAAAATCAGGCCTACCAACCATATGGCACAACAATACAATAATGTCCATAATTTCTTCTAGGAACAACTTTGTTTTAACTTGGGGAGGCAATTTAGATTTTCCTCACTGAGAAATTTTCAATGAACTCTAAGCAATAATCCTAAGGATGGCTATGGAATAATTCCTACCCTGACTGCAGAGACAAATTCACCTCTCCTTCCCTGTTGGGAATGTGTAGTGCTAGGGACACACTTTTTGTATTAATTTTTTCTATTGAGGTTTGGTCGGCACTGCAAACCTCGTGAGAGTCAGGATGATAATGTTGTACACGGGTGAAGACCAATTATGGACATGCAACAACAGAAGGATAACCCTTGGATTGAGATAAGGCTAACTTTATAATTTTCTAGGCAATGGGGGAGTTTTGTGGGTTCCGTAGCCTTCTTTTTATACCATGCATTAACAATGACCCAAACAATGTATCTCTAACATGGTCTAGTTTTCTTTCAATAGGCTGAAATATTTTGGGAGCCATAGAAATAGGAGGGCAAAGAGCTAGGGTTTCTAACAAAGAGTAAGGATTGAAGGATCACAATGAAGGATAATTACAATAAGAATAGGTGCTCATGAATGTCAGTTTAACAACCTCCTTCACCCTTTCAATGAAAGAAAGGAAAATTGAACAAATCTCAGGAAATGTAAACACAAGAAAGATTCTCATTTCAAACTTAGTCTTCGCGTTCTCCTCTAAGTGTTCCTTTAAATTTGCTAGAATCCTCAAATGTGAATGATCAGAAAATGTGGCATACCTATTTTCATTTGGATAAATTAATACCTTTACTTCAGCCATAGTTTGAAATTTGAAATAAAACCTTTTAATTAATTTCATATCCATTAAGTGTTGAAATCGGTACTTAGCTATCATCACCGCACAAGTTTCCACTCACAAGGCTGACTCTATCAAAAGATTTGGCTATTGCATCCTTCAAGAACTATGCTACAAGAGAAGTGTGTGCATAAGGATCGACAAGGTGTGATTGGCTGATATAAGACTAGTGAGGAACCCATCAACATGACACTATCAGGGATCAGGTATCGGGTGGAAAAAGGAATTGCGAATGAGAAACTGATGAGTGGCATTTCCATCAAATAGAAATAAGGTGATACTTCTACCAAAAGGCGATAAAGTGATAATACAAGGGTTGGGTCCCCTTGGACATATGTGAGACTTGACACCTATAGGAAGGGTTGATCAGTTGATCAATCAATTTAGGAACTAACATATGTGAAAGGACCATGATGAGGAAAAATTGGTGACTTAAATAAGCTAATTTTAATTTGTAAAAAGAATGGGTAACAGACCCAGAAGTGGAATTTTGTTTTTCTATGACACTAATTCAAGACCTAAGGAATTTGAAATGGAATTGGAAGTCTAATGATTATAAAAGAAGATGATCAATTAAAATCCTACATCACACAACCTAAATATTCATCATTCAAATTTCTTGACCATGAAGGTAGAAAAAGGGAGGCACAAGAGCAGGTGACGAGTGTGTTTACCCTCTAGAACCCTTCCCCTAGACAAAAATCTATACAAATTCAAAGGGTCCCATTTCAGCTTCTTACTCCCTGTGGTGATTACCTGACTAATGAGAATAAAGATGAACCATCTAATGATCTTATTTGTATAAGAAGAGAAGAGCTTTCAATAATTAAATTTGACCCCATGGATGTAGAATATAGTAAATTTAGGAGTTACAATAAAAAATCATGTGTGTAGGGATTGATTCATCTTATGACTTGAAAGAGGTATGTCTGGTCCCTGATATTTATTTCCTACACTCTAATAAAATTGATAATGTCGAATGAATTTATTTAAATACAAAGGTCATACATGAAGTCGAGAAGGTGGCCCACTGTGATTCAAAAGCTTACGATGAAAAGTGGCTATTTGGGTGTGCTTATTTATAACTTATTTTTGCTTTCCTTTAGTCTCAAATTTGATATTGAAGTGCTTGCCAAGTGGCATTTTTTTTTATCCACATCTTATGGCCACAATCCATTATTTTGTAAAGGCTCCTATTTCTCCCAGCTCATCGATGGTTTCACATGAGCAGTCTATCATACTATTCGAGGTAAGGGCTTCTTCTATTTCTCATTTGTAAATAAATTTTTGAGTGTGTTTTAGGGTTTAGTTTGTTTTGGCTTGATAGTTCTTAGCTAATTCCCAGTTTTCCCTCCACCCATCTACAAGCATCTCCTCGTCTTCTTCTATTCTTGATTTTATTTCCCAATGGATATGGCACTAGTCTTTGTTTAAGGTTTTGGGATTCTCTGCATCATTTTAGTCATCGTCCCCAATCAGAGCCTGTTGTTACCCCAAAATTTAAAAATTTTGGGCCTCCTCCTTCTAAGATTTGAGCCATGGTCTAAAACTCTTTATTGAGCTCAACCCTTCATTGTCGGCCCCTTTGATACCTCTGGATACCTAGTCGTTGAGTGATCCCAAAAAGTTGTGTCCCACTTTTGGGCACGAAGAAAAATCACGCAGCTGAATTTTTTTTTCATTTTTGACCCCTTTGAGCGAATGGGGGTGTTCACGCGAAGGGGACAAACCCCTTCATGCAAACTAGATGAAATGGGGGGTTCACTCAAACCAGGCCCAATTCGAGAAAACCTTGTGAATCAGCGACAAATTTTCCATGGGGGGTTTGATAGAAGGGGTCTTCTAGCGAACCCTCCAAATTTGGCCTTCATCCCTAAAGCCAATTTGTTTTTGCAAACTTCTTCCCTTTGAAGACCTTGATCAAGGAACAAATAAACAATATTCAGAAACCCAAATCCCAAATGATGCTACTCAAAACAATTTTTCCAATGATTATGATTTTAATATATATTGAGTTCATTGTGGCCTTCTATTTTTAGTTTTATTAAGCATAGCTTATCTAACCATTTAGCAATGTCTTTGTTAGACGCTTCTAGAAAAATAGTAAATTAGGAAAAAAATATGAAAAATATCTATGCATTAGGTATTTATGTTACCTTTCTAAATTTTTTTTGATATATACAGATCAAGTTAGAGTGATCAGAATGAACCTATGTCCAAATTACAATTAATATCACTTCATAACTCAATAAACTATTACACATTCAACCAAATTGAATGAAACTAATTGGATACACTAGATATTGGTGTTACAAACCTAACTTAAAAAGAATTACATTTTTATCATTTTTAGAAGAAGAAAAAAAATTTATGCTTAAAAAAGTGAATCTCACCCTTTAAAAATGTTTATTTTCCATAGCAACTACTTTTCGAAAGAGAAGGAAAGATGGATATAAATCAATTCCAAAAAACTTAAAATATATATATTTAGAAACTACAAACAAAATGCTAAAAGTCACTACTTTACATCATCTTCAAATTCTTAATGGTTTACAGCAATAGGTGTTTGAAAGCGATGTTTTTTTTTAGAATATTCATCTCAGTGTCAAAGTCAAAAAAAAAGTGGGACACAATATTGTGGGATCACCTCACTGGCCCTAGTTGCTAAGTGTCCATGTCCAAATTTCATCCAGTCAATGGTCTGTAAAATCCTCGACCTTACTAACCATATTAGCCCTCGTTCGTCAGGAGGTTGGGTAAATCCTTGAACTACCCTACCTTTATAGCAGTTTGGAGGATCAGAGCAGCTGCCAATCGCCGATAATACATCGCTTCCTATACAAACTCCTATGTAATTAGTGAGTCGGGGTAATAATCAAACCTAGGCTCTGTTGATCAGAGAACAAGTTCATGCCACCCACCAACTCTCTGACTATATCATGTGGCATGTCTTTCAAAGAAAAATCTTTTAAAATACTAGGAAAGTACAACTCTTAAATAGCAAGTGTAATGAAGTAAATTTACAAAGGTGGTAACACAATTTTATAGATAAAAAGATATTATTATCTTCCACCAAAATTAAATGAGCTTGAATTCCTGACTACAAAGAAAGGTGGTGGCATTTCCGAACTCAATCATTTTCATAATGATGGCTAAATAATTTCTCAAAATGGGGCTTCCTGCGAACAATAAAATTTAGAATGAAGAAACAATGCTCGTTGTCCAACCCGACTTGAATTAGCCTTAGGTAGAACAAACTGACATTATCTTAGCTACTTTTGGCAGCATGGAAAGAGAAAACCAGTTATGCAAAATATCGAAGGGTGACCTTTGTCTTGGAAGAAGAAGAAGAAGAAGAAAGGTGTGTCAAGCTCCACAATCTTTTCATGGAAATACAAATCGATGCGGGTAGAGATCCCACGCCTAATGTAGGTTAACTTTTTCTTATTTTAAGATGTAGGGAATTTATTTGTAATTAGTGGTAGTAATGACAAATTTTAAGC
>MU224423.1:946149-957872 GCA_018584345.1 Thuja plicata
TATATATATATATAGGCTTTTTGAAAGGCTAAAAGGAGGAGGAGAAGTGAGGAAGAAAGGAAAGATAATAGCTCTAAAAAACTAGGAATACAACTATTTTATACTAAGACATATCAAACTTTGTGTCAATTTGTTTTGGCATCTTTGAAACAAGAATATATATATTTCAAAACTGTGAGTTTGTTTATATTCTTTCTAGACTACAAATTAGCTTGAGTTAAATGGTGGTTGTTCTTATGGTGTCTTGTTGTTCAATTTGGTTATAAATGTGTTTATTTTGGAAACTTTGAGTTTTGAAATTTTTATTTACTTGGGATCAAATAGTTAGATCTTTCTCTTATTAAAATACTGTATCAAATGAAGTTAAGATTGTGTTAATTTACCTTTCTTTTTTCTCCATCTACAAATCCAATTCGCACCTGCAGTATATCTATACTTAGATGTCAATTAACCTTTCCCACTTTCAAGTTAAAAGCATATCCCAAAATCCTAATTAAACCATAAGAGGGAGTTGTACCTCTAAAATTCAGATGAATATCATCCATTCAATAGAAATATCTCTATCTGTGGGTTTCTATTTTGTCTTTCCTCTTGGGCATAATGAGTCATTTTAGGAGTTATTTACAAGGACAAATATTACAACCAACACTATTCAATATCTCTTATATCTTTCCTAAATTTTGATTATATTTTATAATAAAATTATATGAATGCGAATGCTAGCCATCAAATTTTTTACTCAATTTTTATATTTAATCTTTAAATTCAAACTCAAAAAATTTATAGGTCTTATCTTTCACTTAATACATATGTCCTTATTGTTGATAAGGGTGCAATCCAATAGTAAGGTATAACTTGTTGTGGTGGCTACTAAGGTTCAAATCCTTATAGTACCACTCGAATCGTAGGTTATGTGCCTTTATTCATCTAATGTGTTCACATGATGCGTGTTTGTTGGGTTTTTGTTCTCATAGACTCTAGGCCTTTTCTAGGTCATTGATCTCATGGGTTGGAAGAAAGACAATAATGCCTCTTGGAGATTAAGACCCCTTAGTATTTGTCTCAAGGTGATAAAACCATTAATGAGAAGAGATCTAAGTGGTCTCTTTGGGCTCATACCAAGCTAAAATTCAATGTAACCCTAATATGTGTGTTTTTTTTACATGCTACTTATTTTTGGAAATTAATTTTATGATTAACTATTAATATTTTGACATGCAAATGGCCTTCAAATTTATAGTAAGTTAAGGTAAGTTACAGCCCTTGCTGCCATTATATAATGTCACCTGACAATAATTAAATTATGCTTCTCCATTTTAAATTTAAGACTTAGAAGAGATTATTTATAGAATATAAATATTTATGAGGGTAAGGTTTAAAAAATTTAATCATATGTGAAGGTTGACATCATTGTATTTTGGTATTGTTTTATATTACATGACCTAGATTTTTTTGAGAATTTAGTGGATATTATCCAGTGAGGAATAATTAGTATGATATACACAACAATCAATATCAAAATAAGTATTAGAAATCTCAGCAAAAGAGATATATGCCTCAAAAAACTATCTTCATATATCTTTAAAATGAGTAGTGTATACAATTTCAAGAAGTTGAAAGGTCACCGCATTCATCTCATCTTTGGAAGTTGAAATGGATAATTGGATGGGGATAAAATTATCCAAGGTGACCACCACCTATTTTTCATCATTCCCTCTATTTTTTCTCAACACTCCTTTATCTTTGGACATCTTGGCCAAACCTCTTTTTGATCTTTTTTCTCCTTTCAAGAGTCCATTCATGTTCTCCTCACCTCACTACACTCTTGAATGAGCATCAGAACATCACACTTAATTCATCCTTAAATACTTAGTCCATATTAAGTTAAAAATTCAATCGATCAATCTAACCCAATGAATCAAATGATCAAATAAAATCATAAGTTAAAAATTTTGAGCACAATGTTTTCACCTTAACATCTTATCAAAGTGTTTATGATTGTTGTTTCTTTCATACGTCTTTACTCCTCTTAGTTAACTAGTTTCAATTACAACAATACTTTGAAGAGAGGTAATATGTAATATCTAATTAAGTAATCTTATTATTATTTAATCACTAAATGGTACCGGAGATTGAGAAAATCCACAAGAAAAAATTCAGGGAGACAAGCCTACTTAATTTTCATTTCCTTTTGTATCTTTGATTTTCTATTGCGTTACTTCAATTTCTATCTTATATCTAATTACTTCAATTTCTACTTGGAAAATAAATATTTTAGTAGTTAATAAAATTATATTATTTTCTCTATTCTGAAAAATAAATGAAAATTAATTGATTTTCCTTTTTTTTTCTATTTTAAACCATCCAATCTCATCCCTTCTAAATCTAATGGTGACGATCCCATCTTCTCTTTAATCCAAAAGGAATCTTCTCCTTTATCCAAAAGGAATCTTCTGTTCATCCTCCCAACTCAAAAAAAAAAATTCATAAGTTGAAAACTTCTTAAAGCAACACAATAAATCTGAGAAGTTTTAGAAGGATTTTCGAACAACCACATTGAAAATCTTTTTAGCAAATCCAATTCACCATGAATTTCGCATTCAGCAACTTCGTTTATTTGTTTGATTTTATATTCCTCGATCGTGATGTTTACACGTATCAGAGAATTAAAACTCAATCTTCCGACTTCTTTTTTAATTCTGAAATTCTGCATGATAAATCTTCTGTAATGCAATCAATTTTTGCTCTTCACCATTGCTTCAACATCACTTTGCTTCAAATACTTCCCTCCATTACACGTTTTATTGCCTCCAAAACACACGATTTTAAGATAAATTGGAATCTTATAATTTCTCACACGTTGAGTTTTTTTGGGTTTCTTGGTCAGACTTGAAAATTTCTTCCTCAAATTTAGAGAACGTGCGAATTTCAAATTGCACCGAGGAAACTCTGTTTACACAAATAAAAATTCAAAAAACTGCGACATTTTCTCAACAACAAAAATCCATTAAACACAATTGAGAGGAAACTGAAAAATACCCCGAAAAAATATGGATGCTCTTCTTCCAGGAAACGGCATTTCCAATTCAACTGTGAAATATATCTTGTCAACTCAAAATGATGGGCGTTTCAGAGTAATCTGTCAACGAATTACAAAATAATATTCACCCAATTTCCACGCGTATTTAATTCTTTCCTTGACAATCACCCTTTTTCAATATTTCACGGTCAAAATGGAGTAGGTGCGTTGGTTTACTATTTGGGTAGCTTATTTTCTTCCTATAAAACCAGAAACAATCCTTTCTCTTCTACACTGCTCTTCTCTGCCCTTCTATACTCTGTTTCTCTTAATCATTTACTCTGTTTTTCAAAATTCTTTACTCTGTTTTTCCAAATTCTTTTCTCTGTTTCTCTAAATTATCTTGCCAGATCTTCCTTGACATTGTGAAGGAGAGAAGAAATGAGGCAGGAAACAGTTTGTGTAACAGGGGCAGGAGGATTCATTGCCTCCTGGCTTGTTAAAAGGTTGCTGAACAAGGGTTATACTGTTAAAGGAGCTGTCCGAAATCCTGGTAAGCATATATAGTAATCACATCTCTAAAACTATTGCTAATTCATATCTATGATTTATCTGATGATAGTTGATGTTTGATTGGCAGATGATGGGAAGTATAAACATCTGAAAGAGTTGGAAGGAGCCAAAGAGAGACTACAGCTTGTGAAGGGTGATATTCTTGATTATGAGAGCTTGATTGAAGTTTTTAGAGGATGTGATGGTGTGTTTCACATGGCTTGCCTTCTCACAGATGACCCTGTAAGCTATAGCCCTTGAAAATGTGTTTTGTGTCAGAGAAAAGAGTCATAATCCTTGTGAAGCTTGTTCTAATGGCGATGGTGTGTGCAGGAACAAGTGATAGAACCAGCTGTGAAAGGAACTGCAAATGTGTTGGATGCTTGTGCAGAATGGGGGGTAAAGCGGCTAGTGATGACCTCTTCAATAGGTACAGTTTACATGGACCCAAACAGAGATGCCCACCTTGTGGTTGATGAAAACTGTTGGAGTGATTTGGATTACTGTGTTGAAACAAAGGTATTGCTTTTAAACATTATTAGTTTATCCAATTGGCTTTTGAACATTATTATGCTTCTAAACATTGATTTAAAGTACTTATATAGCTTAATCTTAAACATCATTGTACTAATCCAGGGGAAATTCCTAGAGAAATGACTAACAGATTTGATGATGCAGAACTGGTACTGCTATGCCAAAACAGTGGCAGAAAAAGCTGCATGGAAGCGAGCAGAGGAGAAGAATTTGGATATGGTGGTGCTGAACCCATGTTTGGTATTGGGTCCTTTGTTGCAGTCTTCCATGAATGCCAGCACTGCCCATATTATGAAATATCTAACAGGTATGCAGAAACTAGAATGTATTTCATTGCCAAGAACATATCATATAATATTGCCATTGAATTGTTTGATGTTTATGTAGAACAAGTAGATTAAACCAAAAAACATAATGTGCAGGTTCAGCCAAAACATATGCAAACTTAACACAGGCATATGTGGATGTGAGGGATGTGGCAGAGGCTCATATAATAGTGTATGAAACACCATCTGCTTGTGGGCGTTATCTGTGTGCAGAAGCCAACATGCACCGTGGAGAATTGGTGGATATCTTGGCCCAAATGTTCCCCCAATATCCTCTTCCTCTCATGTACTCTCCATACATTTCTCTCTTTTTCACAATGGATTCTTTGCCCACTTTTTTCAATCACTTCAACTAATGCTTACTATCTCTGTCTCTGCAGGTGTTCTGACCAGAAAAATCCAAGGAAACAGGCCTACAAATTCTCTAATGAGAAGATGAGAAAACTTGGACTTTCATTTACACCAATGAAAAAGTGCCTGGCTGATACAGTTGCCACCCTGCAGAACAAGGGTTTTCTCCAATAACTTCGCCCATGTGTTTAAACCCACATTGCTCAAACATCAAATGGTTTCAATTTCTCGACTGGTAGAAAAGTTTCAAGCCACCCTACCAGAAATTTACTCCCTTCAAGTACTTTAGCCATGCAATTCTAATGCAAGTTTCTCCTCTTTCAGAGTTGAAAAATGTAACAGACAAATGTAGTTTTTCCTCAGGGCCTGGTTACCACAAATGTATATTTTCCGTTCATAATTTTTCTTAAAATTATGACTGTTTCAGTAATTCAAGCTTTCAATTAAACCGCATCTGTCATTACAGGTTTTACTCAATTTCTTTCTCTTGAAAGAATGGGAGTTGTTAATGACAAATATTTTACTAAAAGTATTATCATTTCAATTTGAGCAGAACAGTTTGTACAATCGTTTCGGGGTGAAAAAATAAACAAATATAAAATTGCAGATAAATTTTCATATAGCTTTTTATTGGATTGTTCATGAATGTTAGATTAATAAAAATGGAAAGTATAGTTATTGTTATTGAATGATATGAATTTGGATCTAATTATGTTAGATATATGAGATTATTCCGTGCTTTTATATTCAAGACAATCCTAATAAAAGAAGTGTGAAGGGTACCATATAATTGGAAAACCCAAATAAATAGTTTATATAGCTCAAAATAATAGATAAAGCTATAATTTGGCTTGTTGCTTGCTATTTTGACCCCGAAAGCTCTAGGTTCTACAAGAAGAGGAATCTAGATAATGAAGACTCTTAAGTTGTGTTAAAGAAAAATATCATTGTTTTTAGTAGTATAGGGAAAATAATCTTATTTGGTGACTTCAATGCTAGGACTACAAACAATAAATCTATTAAGTTTTGTAGTGAGGTGGGAGAAGATAACAACCCCTTATAGCTAGGGGAAAATGAGGACCATCTTTGGAAAATGATTTCACAGGATGGGAATGGGAATGTATCACACTTTGGGGCAAAACAATTAGGCCTTTGTAGCTAATACAACATGGTTATATGTAATGACATGAAGAATTGATTGAGATCCAATAGAATCATTTGCAAAACCTAAAATGCCCAGAGCGTAGTTGACTATGTTATATGCTCTCAGAGCTCTACTTCAAAGTTGTTAAGAGCTGCCCTATTGAACTGAATTCTTATCATATGACTCTTTTTATTGAGAGTGACATAAATACAAAAGGCCTACAAGAAGTGCAAGCCCAACACAATCATAAGAAGGCTTGTACGTCGAGTGAAATTCTTATATATTAGGAAAGCACCTCTTGTTGGCTGGAAACAGTACATAAGGCAAGGAAAACAAGGGAGAAAAAGTGTACGTTTTTAGTAGTATGTTGATCCCTTTAGTTCACAAGGAAATTTAAATGAGTGTAAGAGATCTAGACCTTTGAAGAAGATTTCAAATGTCTTTCTTGCTAACCCTTGGTATGATGAAGAGTATAAGGCTGAAAAAAAATCCCTTAAAAAGAAGGATTCAGACAAATAAAGCAATACAACATACAAGTAATTGATTAAATAAAATTAAAACATGTTATGTAATTGCAAAATGGAAGGAATTAATTGCTTTGAGAAAGCACAATTCCAAAGGTTTTTGGAGGGAGTTACAACAAAAGAGAAAATACAAAGAAAATAATATTACAGTTGTTCAATGGTTAGATTATGTGAAGCTCCTATATGAACGAACGAATGAGAAGAGTAACCCACCCAAAATTGATATTTCAATTGAGTTGTTTTCAATGGTCGACATCAAACAAGGTATAAAGAATTTGGCAAGTGGTAAAGTGTCGGATATTGATGGTTTGCAAACAAAGTTCTTAAAGTGTTGAGTTGATCTCCTAGCTCCACATATCAAGGAGATAATTAACAGAGTTACTCAAAATGTCTTTTTGATTGAATGGACAATTGGTGTTGTTATATACCTTTCCACAAAAGTGGAGACAACAATTTAATTCTTCTAATTACCATACTATTATGGTCAACCCTCTTCTTGGAAAACTGGTGGGGAGCATGCTAGAGTGTAGAATCAGTAGATAGGAAGAAAAAGAGAGAAAAGAGCTAGAGGGAAGATTAGTTTCATTCCTAAACACTCTATCATTGACCATTGCATCACTCTAAGACATTTCGTTGAAAATTTTTGGGACAACCAAGGGAGAGAAACTTTTCGCTACTTTGTTGACTTCAAAAAAGCTTTTGACACTGTTTCTAAAGATAAGATACAACACAAAATGGAAGAACTTGGGGTTTCAAAGGAGTTAAGAGTTATTGTGCATTAACTCTATGAGCCGGATAGAGCTAAAATCATAATTAAAGAGGGTATGTCTCAGTGTTTCGATAGTGGCATTGGGGTCAAACAGGGGTGTCCTTTATCCCCCACTTTGTTTGGTTTATATATTGACAAACTTGAAGAGTGGTTAAACAATACCATTGGAGTTCAGGTATCTAGTTAGTAGGGTACGTGGTGAAGCTAACTTTATATACAGATGACCTTATTCTTATTGCAAAATCTGCACAAGGTTTGAGAGAGCATGTGAAATCTCTCGAGATTTAGTTTCAAGAGGTAGGGATGCAGGTGAACACTAGCAAGACCAAAAATTTTATCTTCTCTTTGAAAGGAAGAAGCAACGACTTAATTTTATCTTTGAGGATGGCCCATTGGAGGTAGTGATGGAATACAAGTTCCTAGGAATTAATTTTCACAATAATATTAGTTGGGAGACATCTAGATAAAAAGGATTAAAGGAGGGTGGAGGGATTTATACCTTCTTCACACATGTGTATGAAAGTGAAGTTGTGGGATTGGAAGACTAAGAAAACCCTGTTCAGTTTATTACTAGTGTCAACTATCCAAGTTATGGGTGTAAAGTTTGGGGGAATATCTAATGTCAAACCACAAATGGCAACAAATAGAAAGAATTCATAAACATCTAATCACTAGATTCCTTAAAATCAAATCAACAATACCTTATGAGATCCTTTTATAGCTAAGGCATGTATGGTCCCAATTGAGACTTCAACAATCATTCGGTTGTTATGCTACTTTAAAAAGATTGAAAATATGGATAAGAACCACTTGTTGAAATTCATTGTTGGAGAGAAGCTAAGTTGTAACAAAAAGACTTGGAAGAAATGGAATAGCAAGTGGATGAACAAGTGGGAAATACATTTGTACATGATTGTTCTAATACTAATGAAGAGATTTTAAAAAAAAGTGTGTTAAAAAAATTCAGAAATACCATGTGGAAAAAATAGCTAAGCAGGAAAAAAAAGTAGTATTATGTCAAAGAATTTAACCCCATGTGGCAGCATGATGAAAAATTTTAATTTAGATCTAGGATTAAGGGAAAGGCTAAAATTATAAATTTTCATAGTTGAGGACTAGCTCTCATCATCTGAGATGTGAAAATGGTAGCTAGAAGGTGCCCAAAGAAGAAATGGAAGAAAGGACTTGGATTTACTATGGGAAGGGGGTGGTGGAAATGGAATGAGATTTCATCAAATAGTGTGTAATGTATGTAGATATTTACAGTTAGTTCGAAAAGGATTTAAAGGTAGATAGCCTGAATGAGATTTTCTAAGAGGCGAGGCTTCACAAAACAACTAGTTTCTGACTCGAGATTCATAATTGAAGAGACAACACGGGAAAGAACTTGAAAATGTATTAATTTTGTGTATCTTGGTCCCTTAGACTGGATCTTATAGACATCATTTAAATACCTCCATTCATTCATTTCTTTAACTATATGACAAACCAAACATATATACTATTATCTCGTGTAAATTTTGAAATTACTCTCTAAAAAATAAGAGTTCATATTGAAAACATAAAATTACTTATCCACTCCTTTGATTCGAAGTCAATTTGGGAAACCTAAAAAGGTCTTCAATAGCATAGTTATTTAGTTTATAAAGTAGGAGTACTTTTCTATGGTGAAAAGAGGATAAAAAGTTAAAATATGCAATTAGTATACATTTCAAGCTCACAAAAATCTTTAACTTTCACTCTCAGATCTCTTAGAAAATGTACTATATTTAAATTGACTATGATCTATATTACTCATTTTAAATTGAAATCCTAAATAGATGAGGTTGAAAAGGTGTAGTAGGTAATTTAGTAGTATAATATCAACTTAAAAATTTTAATGTTGTATAAGGTTTTATTTTTTATTATTATTATTAATTTATAGTATATATGTGGTAAATCTTTTATGAGTTTCTAAATTATTTAATCAAGTTTACTACTTGGTCTATTTGACATGCATCTTTATAATAATTCACATGCGAGTTAAAATAGAAAATAATAAAGTTGTGAAATTACATGTACCTTATACTTAAATTCCTATTCAATTTGGGGCCATTTTGAAAAAAAATTAATGCTTATATAATAGTTAATGTACAAGTAATATTCTTCAACATAAATTTTCATTAAATAATCCTATCCTTCTATACACATTCCTAGGAACTAGTTTTGATTCTCAAATTATGATAGCATCAACTAGTTTAGTTTAGTTTGTGAGAGCATGAGATAACAAATGGATAAACATGGATTCACTATAGCTAATCACTTCTATCCCAACGAATCACTCCAAATTTTTAGTTTAATGACTCTTGAACTGCCAAAATTTCAATTTCAATTCAGGCACGATCCAACTCCCTTGAATTAGTTGTTATGACCTAAGTTGAGCATTATTTTCAATTATGTGTTAGGATGTTGTATTTAAGGATAAATTCTAATTCATTTTCACATTGTCTAATGCCTGAAAAGTGAGCTATGTTATTTATTACACTATCATATCTTGAACATGTTATTATCATTGCATCAACACTCTGGCATAATGCATGGTTTCCTACTATCGTCAATTTTTTATTTGATATTATTTATTCAATAACACAAGTTTGGAAGGAAGAATCATCTTGCCTAACAAGCTCTGAATAAATGTATTTAAACACCACTTTTTTGTAACCACATTTTCAAACATTGAGGCAAACACATGTCCATAATATAATTTTAGCTAAGATTCATATATATAGGTCTACGACTATTGTATTATACAGATTAATTTTGTAAATGTGAAGGTGAACAAAAAAATTAAATATTAATTGTAATAAGTTCATCTAATACCTTAGAAGGCCTTAATAAAGTAGTAAACCAACTAGCATTATTGTCCATTGCATATATTTATCAAATTTCTAACTAAGTAGCATAATGTAACTTTCCAAACATATATTTCAATAAATTTATCTTCCTAATTGATATTTAAAAAAAAAGAATTGTTATCTTTCTTAATTATTTATATACCTAAATTTATTTGAATTGATTATTTAATTTATTTTAAATAATTTAATTGTAAAATTTTTAAATGATTTGTAATTTAATTATAAAATTTGTTTTTTTTTTTTTTTCTATTAGTGATAGTTCACGAATAACATCATAAATCCACATGTTTTTCACAGCAAAAAAACTGCCAAAATATACTAACTACAAACTATATCTACTATGCAACTCTTACTACACTGTGAACATCATATTAGAGTACATCAAAAAATGGTACTTATCGAGAAAGATGTAAACATGGTTAAATAAAAAGAGCTTTAGTCATCATCAGTATCATGAACCCACTATATTATTGCTTCCTTCGACTTGATCAGTGTCAAATGAGCCCAAAGGTGGAACAATATCTGGTGCATCAACTTGATCCCAACTCGGTGTATCCTTCTACACTCTGGTTCTTTGTTCTTAGCCTCAATCTCTGCTCTAAAGATTTTGTTATCTTGCAGTACCTGTTCCAATGCTTTCACTTCCTCTTGATCCATCATGTCTTTATAGGTATTAAAGAAATGATTCGATCTGACATCAGACTTATATAACAACATCACTCCATGTTGGGCAAGGATCATAAATCTATTTTTTGGTATTTCAGAAACAATAGATACCTGTACATAATGAAAAGGTTTTAGTTTATCACTAAACTCAATAATCCTTCTTCTATTGTTCTGAAAGATTTCCTCATTCCTTTTGGACCACAAAAACCAAAGTATCTCACAAAATAAAATAGACCAAAACAAGTTAAGATAATCATAAAAATGTCAACAAACCCAACCATAATTTCAATCCACGACAAACCAGGAGATGTTTTCCATACCACTAGATGACTAAGGAAGAGGGAACACACCTAATAAGCAACAGAACAATCGAAAAATGGATGACTCATGGTCTCAGGCACATTACATAAAGAAAAACAGACAGACTCAAGACCCAGGGAAGTTAAAACATCTCCAATAGAAATCTTCTTAAGGAGAATCTGGCACCTAAGACAGGTATTTTTGGGTTCACACGAGATCTTCCACATCCCACTGAGAACAAAATGCCACTTAGACTCAGACTAGTGACACCCCCAAGACACATTAATTTATGCAATAATTTTAGCCTCATCTCTTAATATCTGATAAATCTGCTTCAACTTGACCTTTGTAAAAGGAGTCCCATCCTTCCACTTCAACTAATCCAAAAACTGCTTAGTAGTAAGAGTTTTCCTAGGAAAAAAGGAACCAATGGCCTTGCTAATCAAAGAAAAGTTCTTCTTCTGGGATGGTGGGATGTCATATTTACAACACAATTCCTCCCAAGAACATAGTTGATTGTTAACCATGATATCCCCAATGGATTTGATACCCAAAGAGTACCATACTTTTGCAGAACAACATTGAGTAAGTGCAAGAGGCTTATCATTAAGCTCATCCCCCGACCATATATATATATATATATA
>MU224423.1:984332-996790 GCA_018584345.1 Thuja plicata
GTCAATACAGTTTCCTATTTTATGCCATGCGCGGATCTAGAACCATCGTGTGCTACATTCTGGGACAATTTATTGAATAACTACCATATTCTGTTATGAGATATTTTGTATTGATTACAATCCTCATCTAATGGATTAATCCTAAATTTTAGTTGTAAGTTGTAGTTTCCCTTTAAATAAGATGTCTGTTGAAATTTGAGCAGCACGATGATAGAGAAAGAGTTAGTATTCCAGTAGTCTGTTGTAATTCAGAAAAGAGAAAATACAATCTTGTTTTCTGCATCTTTTGTAATCCATGTTTTATGAATAAGTAATGAGAGCTTCAATTTCTAGTATCTGAGATCGTGTTCATTCACGCTTCTATGGGGACCCACACGGGAGGTGAATCTAATTCGTAGTTAAGTAGGTTGCAAGTTATTTAAAATAAGTAGGTTGCAAGTTATTTGAAGCAAGTAAGACTCTGTTGCTCCTGCAACCATTGGTAATAGCACTAACGGTTGTTCCTGCAGCAAAGGTAGTTAGCTAGTTTATTGTTCCTTCAACATAGAGTTAAACTTCATATTCCAAGTAGGTTCCTTTATCTTTAGATTATGCTATTGATATTTCAATTCCTAGTTTAGTCCCATTTCAAGTATTTTCCATTTACTGTAATGATGGCTTTTAGAATGGATTAGAGCATATACTTTGCAGTCACCATTTCAAGTTTACGCTCCCTGGTCAATAATTTAATGAGTTCAATGTATTTTTTCTAGTGGAAAGGATGCATAATCCTTAACTACAGAGGTATTATAAAGAGCAGTCATTTTTGGTGCCACTGTCGGGGATGGTGTCAATCTAATCTAGCCTAGAGTCATTTTAGGCCTAGTTTAGCATTTATTTTTATGCATAGAAGAAGAGATCATCTTGGGCATTTCCTTCCTTAAGATCATCAAGCTGAGCCATTTAATCTATTCCACCCTGAGCTTGAGGAACCCCAAGTTGCACCCATAGAAGTTGAAGAACCATTTGAGAATGTATTTGCTGATGCATTTGATCACTTACTATCATCTGACGAATCCTTGTAATTAGAAAAACTATTTCTTGAACTAGAAGATCTCTTGCCGCCGCCAGGGCCTCCTCCAAGGATGGCTCAACCAACCTTTCCCTTCCCAATTCTTCCTCAGTAGGGAAACCAAAATCTGCAACTTTGCCCAAGGTCTATGGCCTCATCACCGAAGACCCTGAGACTTTCCTTTTTGAGTTTGACATCCTTTGTAGGAGCTACAAATATACAACTGATGCACATAAGCTTAAGTTGTTCCCATCCACTCTGAAGGAAGCCGCACTGAGATGGTTGATGGGCCTTGGTGCTAATGTCGTAGCAGATTGTACTGCCATGAGCAACATGTTCCTTTCCAAATACAAAGAATACTGTCAAGGGCAAGATTTGAAAGGTGATGACATCTTTAGGATGGCCCAGAAAGAGGACGAGACCCTGGAAGATTATGTCTCCAGGTTCATGTTCAACGTGCAATGTAACACTCAGCACCAACTGAATGAGGACTCTCAGAAACACCTTTTTATTAAAGGTGTCAATGAAGGGAGCATTGAGGCTCTGGACCTGATGGCTGGAGGCGACGTTACACAAAAAAATTAGGATGATATCAAAAATATCTGCCTGAACTACTCCCGGGCCACTGCCAAGAAGGGTAGGGGAATCCGAGACCTACCGCACAAGTCTACTGGCTCTGGGGTATCCAAGATAGAACTTTCTAATCTTCTATCGGACTTCAAGCAGGACATCATTAATGATGTCGCTACTCAACTGGATACCATGCAAGCTAGAAAGAAGAAGGAGGATGTTGATGTTGTGCTCACTGAATACTGTCTGCATTGCAGGGAGAAGAAGAGGAGCTGCAAATGCAAGACCATTGCAAATGTGGAGTCCCAGCCGATGCCTATGAAGTTCAAAGCTATAGATGAAAATGGAGAGGTGTTGTATGTCGCTGAGTGCAGGCCATGGGCCCCACGACCAGGTATGCCCCAAGATCCTCTTCAAATTCCTAGCAATAATAATCCATGGCAGATTTTCCCAAATTTAGGTCCCCATAATTTTGGAGGATATAATAATTGGCAGCAACCTCAGTAGGGGTGGCACCAGCCCCAGCAGGGTTGGCAACAACCCCAGTAGGGTTGGAAGCAATCCCAGCAAGGCTAACAATAGCCCCAGTAGGGCTGGAAACAACTCCAGCAGGGCTGGCAACAACCTAATCAATGGACTAATCAGCCCAATCAGCAAGCCATAATGCCCCCTCCACAACAACAAGCTCTAATGCCTCCTCCTGCAGCCGCTAATAATCATCCTGAGCAACCACAACTACCTGCACAACCTAATCCTAATCCCAATAAAAAACCTCCCACTCAGTAGCAGAGCTATGCCTTGCATGACATTCATCTCAGGTCAGGAACTACTCTTGCTTCACTGCAACCCCCTATCATAACTGAAATGGAGGAGCCTCCTATTGACCACGAAGATGTGTTGGCTCCTATAGCCAAAGAGCCTCCATTTCCTCAGAGATTAGCTAAACAAGCTAAACCCATAGTAAACCACGTTGTAGCAGACTTACTTGACCAATTAAAGCATATAACGGTAAAGATTCCTTTCCTAGATGCTATCAAGGAAGTCCTTGCCTATAGTAGAACTATCCGGGAGGCTTGCATTAAACAACCTGGAAGGAAGAAAAAGGATCCCAAGACCATTCATGTCATCAGCCAGCTCTCTGATCTTATGTTAGACAAGTTGTCTGTACCCAAGTACGCTGATCCAGGAAGTCCTGTGGTTACAGTTACCATCCAAGGTATACAAGTTCCAAATGCCTTAGTGGATTTAGGTGTGTCTATAAATGTTATGACCAAAGAAGTCCTATCCAATCTGAACATTGCTAGTCTCCGAGACACAATAACCATTTTGCAACTGGCTGATAGTTCTGTTGTTAAACCTGATGGGGCAATTGAAGATGTTATAGTCACCCTACATTCCTGGGAGTATCCCGTAGGCTTTGTGGTTCTCTCCCCTAAATCTGATATGGGTGGGTACCCTCTGATTTTAGGACAACCATGGTTGGCCACTATTGATGCCTTCATAGCTTGCCAGTCAGGGAAGATGACCATCTCTAATGGCGTCAATACCAAAAAATTGACACTCTACTCCCCTACTCAACCCATGTTGTAGAATGAGGATGCCATATGGCCAAAATTAGATGAACTTGATCTAGAAACCAACTCAATCCACCAACTCATGGTAATAGGATGAGAGCCATTTGTAGCCTCTAGGGAAGAAGATAAGATAATCTCATCTATCCTCACTAATAACTATGGCATAGATTCCCAGTTGAGTCCTCAACCGGGCTGTGTCTTAGAGACTATTTTGACCACTCCAAATGCATCTCCATATTCACTATCCTCCAACTATCTTCATCTCTTATTACCCCATGAACTGGCTTCACCTCCAATTGCTGAGTTGGCCATGATGGATAAGGTCATCAAAATGGAAATTAGTCCTGGCAAAGAATTGAATATCAGCTCTAACCTGTTGTTACCACGTCAAAAAGATATCCTTCAGCTACTATACGAAAACCAGCAGGCTTTTGCCTAGGATTACACCGATATGAAAGGAATAGATCCCAAAATTTGTACCCATCAGATCTATATAAGTCTAGATTATAAACCTGTCAGGCAGCCCCAATGAAGAGTCAATCCTATCCTAAGGGATATAGTCAAAACTGAGCTCCAAAAGCTACTTTATGCCAGGTTTATCTACCCAATTTCTGACAGCCAATGGGTGTCACCTCTTTTCATAGTGCCCAAAAAAGGAGGTAAATGGTGCATTTGTGTGGATTACCGGGAGCTCAATGTAGCCACTAAAAAGGACCATTTTCCACTACCATTCATAGACCAAGTCCTTGATAACCTAGCAGGTAAAAAGTATTTTTCCTTCTTGGATGGGTTCAGTGGTTACAATCAAATTCAAATAGCTCTCGAGGATCAGGAGAAAACTACCTTCACTTGTCCTTGGGGAACTTTTGCATATTTTGTCCTCCCTTTTGGCTTATGTAACACTCCTGCCACTTTTCAGCGAGCAGTCATCAATATCTTTTCAGACATATCTTCTGATTGTATGGAAATCTACATGGATGACTTCACTACCTATGGGAACACCTTTGATGAAGCCAAGGACAATCTGGAAAAGGTCCTCCGAAGATGCCAGGACTATAATCTCTCTCTCAATAGTGAGAAGTGTTTTATGATGATGGAAGAAGGTGTCGTGTTGGGACATTTTATATCATCCAATTATCTCACAACTGGTCGAACGCCGACCCACTTTTCTTCCAAGGAACGTCGGCTGCTAGCTAAGAAAAGTTTCAACTTTTCTTGGATTGTTGGTTTCATGTTTTACACTAGCCTAGACCAAGTTATGAGACAATGCATCCGTGAGGATGAGACTTATGAAATCCTCTGAGCATGTTATGATGAGCCATGCGGTGGCCACTTTGCAGCCAAAAGGATGGCCTTCAAAATCTTGACTACAGGGTATTATTGGCCGACTCTCTACAAAGATGCCACTCAGTACACCAAAAAATGTGATCGGTGCCAGCAAAAGGGGAGGCCTACTAAGACCGATGAGATGCCCCTATAGCCACAGGTGGTGGTCACACCCTTTGATAAGTGGGGCATCGATTTTGTGGGTCCAATTGAGCCTTCTTCTCAAGGTAAGTCTTACATTTTAGTCTGTACTAACTATGCTACTAAGTGGACCGAGGCTAAACCAATGAAGCATCCCTAGGACATCAATGTTGCTAAATTCTTGTATGAGTCCATTTTTACCCGCTTTGTTGTTCCAAGGGAAATCATCTCTGATCAAGGGGCACAATTCACTTCCAACCTCATCGCAGCTCTAATGGAAGAATACCACATTCGTCATGCTAAGTCATCTCCCTACCATCTGCAGGCCAATGGTCAGGTTGAAGTCACTAACCATGAATTGGAGGCCATTCTTACCAAAACCGTCATTGTTCATAAGAAGGATTGGGCAGCCAGGCTTCCTAAAGCACTCTGGTCTTACCGCACTACTTGGAAGTCTACTACAGGATTCACCCTGTTCCAGTTAGTCTATGGCAAGACAGCCATGATGCATGTCGAGTTCAAACATAAGACATTGAAAACAACATTGGAGCTCGACCTTGATCTCACTATAGCTTAGCAAGAACGAGTTCTCACCTTGAATAGTCTGGATGAATGGAGGAAGTCTGCCATGGCTAACACCGAACTGATCCAACAACAGCGCAAGCAGTGGCACGACAAGTTTATTAAAGATAAAAAATTTGCCATCGGTGACTGGGCTCTCTTGTATGACTCCAGATATCACCACACTCCTGGTAATTTCCAAACCCGCTAGTTAGGGCCTTATGAAATTATTGTTGTATTTTCCAATGGTGCTGTGAAGTTGTCGACCATTGACCCTGTTCACTTCAAGTTACTGGTTAATGGCTAGCGTCTCAAGCTGTACCATAAACCCCAGAGCAAGACCGACTTCCTACAGTAATTTGCGAGCACTGAAGTCCACGATCCTCCTGTAGTGCAAGAATGTGAGCCCCTCGCTCATATTTGTTCTTTGCTTTGAGAATAATGTTCGCTTCACTCCATAATAAATACTTTCTTCCCGAAAGTACCTTCTCCATAATAAAAACCTCACCTCACATTTTTCTCTCTTCCATATTTTGCATTTTGCCGTATCACTCCATTCGAGCATATCTCGTCATTCGTTTCTCTTCCTGTAGCTCTTTCCAGGTTCGTGGCACGATCTCTCATGCATATTTTATTTTTATTTGCTTTATTTAGGAGTTTAGTGTTCTTTAATTTAATGCTCTTGTGAGACATGGCAGGGTGGGACCCGTGCCTTCACCTTAGTTGGGGGGAGGTTCATTTATTGTTTTTTTATTATTTCAGTCATTTCAGCGCTTCATGATATTTACTTCCTGTCTTGTCAAAACCCTTTTCCACATGACTGTTGATAAATGTTTTAATAAGAGTATGTAACCTGTGAGTATGTCATCAATTATCAATGAATTAAAATCTATTAAGGGTTGAGTTAAAACAATAATGATTTGGGTGCGACGTGTTCAGGTCACACATACCTTAACACGCATGAACAAATTATGAAAACCAATAAGCTCTACTTCTTGATACGAGTGTTCTTCAGTACTCTTTCACCTCTAAATTTCTGCACCATCAATCTGCAAAAGCTTTGAGTCTGTAAAACAAATTCTCCATTATGAGGTTTGGCATACATCCTGTAGGGAAGCATTTTGACAGTAGAAGCTATGGGTGGGGATCTCCAAAGGCGCGAGCCGACTGATCACAGTGTTCTTTTAGCATCAGCAGCCAATTGTGAAAAATTCCATAGAAGAGGATGGTTAGACTACTGCCTGAGCCTCAATGGATTTGATGAGGAAATCGCTCATGAATTTATGAATACTTTACGAGGTGGCTTTGCAGTAGTAAAAGGGTTGAGAGTTGAATTCTCAGAGGAGATAGTGGCAGAAGTCACAAAGTTACTGCAAGAAGGGGGAAAATGGTCAAATGATATTGATGTGCATTCGGTTAAGGCACAATTTACTCTTCATGGTGACCCTCCTCTAGACATTAACAAGAAGCAGGGTACCTCGAGAATCTCACTGCCTGAAGATTACATGCAGCCGGCCACCTTCATCATTTAGTATTTCACTTGCGAAGGCCGATATAAGTACCTTCATGGGATACATTTCAAGATTCTGAGTGCCCTATGCCATGACAATCGACCGGTGAGTCTACCTAGTTTTTTGTTCAATATTATTCAGAAACAAGCTGCTATGGTTCAAATAGGAAAAGTTCAGGCTGTTTCGCATCACTGTTTAATTAAAACTATCATAGAAAGAGAGTTGAATAAACAGTCCATAGGCACATGGGAGGAATTTTTACAAATGGATAATTTAGCACCTAGGGTAGAAGGCCCTAGAGGCCAAGGTGTCGGGAGAAGGGAAAAATCTGAAACAGGAGTTCGTAAGGTTATCTCTAGAATTGATCCTGAAGCCTCCTCCTCAAACCCAAGACAGAATAAAAGGAAGGCTTGTATAAAATAAACTCCTACTGCCACTAAGAAAAGAGGCAAATGTGGTAAAGCCACTATTTCCCCTGATACCTCTCCTATTGAGGAAACCCAGTCACCTTCTAAGGAGACCCAAATCAAAACCCTAGAGAAGAGGCAATAAATTATGAACCACAATCTAGTAGGGAAAAGGAGAATGGTGCATCTGATGAAACCCTACCCGAAGCTGAAAAAGAGACCATGAGAGAAACCCCTGCAGCCACTAAGAAAAAGAAACACATGAGCCCTCAAAGTTCTATTCAAACCCTCATGAGGTTAAGTCCTCGATTTACAGCCACTTCTAAATAAAATGCTGAGCCACCTACTCATACCATAGAAATTGAATCTTCCCAATCCATTGAACAACCTTTCCCTGAGCCAATAAACCAGGAGTCAATAGAAATTGAAGGAATAGGTAATATTTCTGAGAAGGATCCTGAAGCAGAAAAGGATGTTTTGAGTGTTGGTTATATTCTTGTGGGAAGTGATAAAGAATCAGAAAATGAGGAAGGATTTGTTAATAGCCCTGGTATTGAAGATAACCTTGAGGATTCCATGGAAGAAGATTCGGATGACTCAGGGGGTTTTCCTTCTGATGAATTCCCTGTGCTTAACCAGCAAGGGATTAGGGACATAATAGGATAGGTCAGTAAGGAGAATTTAGATGTGTTGGAAAATACACCTGAAACTTGCCAAGAGAATGATTCAATTAGAACTCTTGCTGTAAGTAAGGGTAATCTTTTTCCACATCGAGATAAGAAATAAAAACCACATACCACATCTTCTTAGCCTAGGGCATCTGAACCTATACCTAAAATCGCCACTGAATGGATTGACATCCTTCATCAGGGACCAATGCCACCAGCAAATTTGTCCACCCATGTTGTTGCAGGGTTACACTTATATCAGCAATTCCTATGGGAAAAGGCTCAGTGGGGTTTGGAAAAAGAAAGATTACAGAGAACCATTGATGAGTAGATTCATCAACTTAAATAGAAAATAGATCAGATAGTAGTATTGGAGGAAAGGATTCAAAAGATAACTGAACTAATTCCTTAGGCAATGGCATGTCAATCACCATCCCCAGTTTACACCTTGTTCTTAAGAGAGCAATTTGTCAATTTTTAGATCACCAAGGTTGTAGAGGGGTTGAATCCTTCCGTAGCAACTCCACATGAACTTTATGATGCTTTCCAGTCGGCCCCAACGGCCATCAAAAACTTGCTATGTGAGCTGTACTTGCACAATTTTGCAGTGCCTAATAATCATGAGTGGAATTCTCTTTTGTATATAGGGGATGTTCAGTTAAGGGCAGTAATGTCCTGTGTTCAAAATGAAATAAGAAGAGAACATTAGGCTCTACCATATAGAAACAAGGAAATAGATATTCCGTTAATGATTAGACCTAAGGTACAAGATTCTAGAAGGACTTATCTTGATTGGATTTCGATTACCCTAAATCCAAGTGGAGCTCAAAAGGTTAACCCAGTTAGGGAGCAAGCATATTCAGATTGGGAACAACATTGAGCCCAAAGTATTGATGATGCAATTTCAGCATGTAGGCAAAGGTGGATGGGAATGTCACATGATCTAAGAATCAGGGAACCACATTCCCCTCAGAACTTAATCCTTTCTGCTCGAAGGGTTCCATGATATATATCAATGGGCAGAACACTCTAGAATTATTGGATTCCACTAAGGTTCCAGCCACCTCTGTTCTTGCAACCTTTAATGGAAGTAAATGAATCGGCAGAGGATTATAGCACAGCCCAGGAAGAACAGTGGTGGAAAATCCTGCGAGAAACTCATGGATACTTCGACCATGTGTTTAATGAATCAGGAGTCAAAACTGCCAGTGACTTGAGGGTAGGAGCTCAGGATTGGAACTTCATAATTGCTGGAGGCCAGCAATAGCTTAGTAGGGGGGAATGATGATCCAATCTAATGGCCATCTTTTGAAAACACCTTTTGCAGTCTTCGTGATAAAGTTTACTTGCAATTGATACTTGAACTTATGTTTTTTATATATATTTTATGTAAGAAATGGACATAAGTAGGAAGTTAGATGGTGAAAAGGTTATGAAAGTATGACACTTGGAACTTATGATCTTATATAAAATGAAGAAGTAATATAACTAAATGAATGATTCCCTTTTCTATGCTATGTTTGAGGGTAGTGTCCTTACTGTAGCTTATGTCATACAAGAGAATTAATTAAGTTGAAATACTTTCTTCTGAATTTTAGTGATGAAAATATATATATGTGTCGAAGATGGTATGTGTGTGCGGTAATCCTTTTTGTAGGAATCAGTGGAGCAGTTCTAGAATCCAGCAGAGTGTCGATGAAGAAGTCAAGGTCAGGTTATTTCACCATAGGCCTCAGGCTGAACTAGTCAATAGCACGTGAACCAAGATAAGCGTCATTAAAAGATCTTCACGGGAAGGCTGGGTCAATACTATTTCCTATTTTATGCCATGCGCGGATCTAGAACCATCAGGTGCTACATTTTGGTACAATTTATTGAATAACTGCCATATTCTATTATGAGATATTTTGTATTAATTACAATCCTCATCTAATGGAGTAATCCTAGATTTTAGTTGTAAGTTGTAGTTTCCCTTTAAATAAGATGTCTGTTGAACTTTGAGCAGCACGACGATAGATATAGATTTAGTATTCCAGTAGTCTGTTGTAATTCAGAAAAGAGAAAATACAATCTTGTTTTCTACATCTTTTGTAGTCCATGTTTTATGAATAAGTAATGAGAGCTTCAATTTCTAGTATCTAAGATCTTGTTCGTTCACGCTTCCGTGGGGGCCCACACGAGAGGTGAATCTAATTCGTAGTTAAGTAGGTTTCAAGTTATTTTAAATAAGTAGGTTGCAATTTATTTGAAGCAAGTAAGACTCTGTTGCTCCTACAGCCATTAGTAACAGCACTAATGGTTGTTCCTGCAGCAAAGGCAGTTAGCTAGTTTATTGTTCCTTCACCATAGAGTTAAACTTCCCATTCCAAGCAGGTTCCTTTATCTTTAGATTACGCTACTGATATTTTAGTTCCTAGTTTAGTCCCATTTCAAGTATTTTCCATTTACTGTAATGATGGCTTTTAGAATGGATTAGAGCATATACTTTGCAGTCACCATTTCAAGTTTGTGCTCCCTGGTCAATAATTTAATGAGTTCAATGAATTGGTTATAGTGGAAAGGATGCATAATCCTTAACTACAGAGGTATTATAAAGAGCAGTCACTTTTAAAAGTTAATTTCTAAACAATTCTTTCTATACATGTGGTAGCAAGTATCATGATGTGTCACACCTCCAAACTTCAATTATTGATAGGTAAGAATTCAATCCACATTTCTACAAAAAATAGAGGTCCTACGATATTCTAAATGATGACTACATGCTCGCAAAGTTAAATGAAAATGATTTTGATCATGACGATTTTGTAGAAGATAATTTAAGATTTTTACTTATAAACAAGTAATATCAAGTAAACTACATAGAAATGGCATCCATGATTCATCATTGAAACTATATAAGGTAGACTAAAGTCATGTAAGATTAGAATGAAGTATAGAAGATCTAGAATAGGTTCTATGTAGAGAATTAACACTTCATAGTAGAGATTGTCACAAAATAATCATGGTCATACTAACAAGATATCAACTTGGTGCAAATAGGCTTAAAATGAGAGAATAGGAAATTCAAACACCAAACTCAAAATCTAGAAATCATAATTGACATCGTTTATTGCAATTAGTATTATCCTAGACCTCTGAGTGGTGGTGAGCCGAATTCTTAACATTTTAGACTTCAAATTTTACATAATTGTTTTGTGTTCCTCTAGAACTAATAGTTGTTTTTGTGTTCCTCTAGTACTAATATGGTCCTCCCATGCCTTTTTAAGGATCATTTTAAATGTGCAAACCACCATCAACATGGTGGGTTTTGAGGGTCTTTACATAGAATAACCAATTGTCAAAGATTGCAAATGGGAGCTACCATTTACTACTAGACTTAGCACTCTTTTACTGTCCTTCAATTCTAAATGTTCTTCTCTTTTCTTGGAAAAGAATGCACTAGCCTTCAAAGGAACTACAAATGTGTTGGATGCTTGTAGTAGCCTCTTCAATTGGTGTGGTTTACATGGATTCCAGAAAAAAATTTGCACAATTGTTTGCGTGATAGCTTAGAAATAGACAATTTCAAGACATTTTAAAGTATCTATTGAAAAGATAAAACTGTTTGCCTTTCCATTATTTTCTTTTGAAACAAACTCAGAGAGTGCAGACGTGGGAAGCTAGTAAATGTTATTTGGTGGAAAAGGATTGTTGAGCTTCATAAAGATGAAATACAACACATCCATTTGTGTAAGTCAAGCAAGCGAAAAAACTATCAATCATAATCCATGATTTTTGTGTGAAAAGGCCAAAGAAAATCAAACATGAAAAGTGTATCTTTCTAGTTGAATCTTCCAAGGTTGTCTGGTACAGTTAAGAAATTGCATGGTAATGTATTCTCACATGGTAATGCACTCTCAAAATAATATGTTGGTAATTATAGACCTCACAATACAAATGAATAAAAGTAAATGAGAATGAAATTCCATATTTGGTAAATTTATTGGGCAAAAGTTATTTTTCATATAAAATTATATGTGTGAGTTGTTTTATAATTATTTTAATATGTTAGAAATATCCTATTATTCATGATAAAAAATCAATTATGTTGATGGTAATTTCATTTGATCTTGTCATTTTTATGAGCATAGTCACTTTAATAATATATGGAGTGATAAGTAACAAACTTGCCTATATCGATGGCTCTCTTCTACTCGTTCTAGATTCAAATGTTATTATGCCCTCACTTGGGGGTGATCCCACAATCATGTGTCCCACTTTTTGGCCAACTTTGACACAGAGATCAACATTTTGAGAAAAAACTTCATTTTCAAACACCTATTGACGCAAAACTATAAGGAATTTGAAGATGATGTAAACTAGGGTCTTTTAGAATTTTCCTTCTAGTTTCTAAATATTATTTTTTTTTAAAAGTAAAATTCATTTTTCCTTCTCCTTCGAAAAGTGGTTTTTGTGAAAAAACTATGATTTGAAGAAGTGACTTTCAGTTTGATCAGCATAACATTTTTTTAAAATAGGAAATGATGTAATTCTTTCAAAATTATATTTGTAACTTCAATATCTAGAGGATGTAATTGGTTTTATTCATTTTGGGTCAATATTTCATAGTTTATTAAGTTCTAAAGTGACAGTAACTGTAATTTAGACAT
>MU224423.1:1006270-1017265 GCA_018584345.1 Thuja plicata
TATAATATTTTATAATATTTTCTAATGTATACTAAACTTTAAAATTTTCTAATATATACTAAGTTATGTAATTTTCTAATATTTTCTAATGTATACTAAGTTACAATTTGCTAATATTTTCTAATGTGTACATATTAAGTTACAAATTTCTAACATTTGCAAACATAAATATACTATGATTTTTTAATGTTTTCTAATATTTTCTAACATTTTACTATGATTTTCTAATATACTACTATAATTTTCTAACATATTCTAAAATTCAACTATCATTTTCTAACATATTCTAAAATTCAACTATCATTTTCTAACATTTCTACAAACTAAATATTATTTAAAACAAATAATTAACTAAAATAAATATAAAACATACAATTTACAATAAAAAATGAGAAAAATGTGTGTACCTATTACTAGTAACAATCACAAGAGATCGAAGAATCTTGGGAGCTGCTGATGTCGTACTGGTCGTCACTGGTTCGCTCTAAGCCCCGGGTCCACAAAATCTAGAAAAGTGAATAGTAAAAATGAAATGGGTAGTCGGAAATTTATACAAATTCTAGCAAAAATGGCTTCGCCCGAAATACCCTGCGTGGGGTACTTCGAGCGAAGTCATGACTTCACGCAAAGTCACCTACGTAGGGTACTTTGCGCGAAGTCTATCAGTCACTTCGCACGAAGTCAATACTTCGCGCGAATCCATCAAATTTTTTTTTTTTGGAGCAAGTCTGAAATCCTTCGTCCCAAAAAGTGCGACACACTATTGTGAGATCACCCTTGGGTGTGTCTCCCTTTTGGATATGATTCTACCATTGCCTAGGTGCTCCTTCTCAGGCATTCTGGTGTCACCTACAATGTCACCTATGCATGTTAGGGCTCTTTCACCTGGTGATGTTTCTATCGTGTTGGTTGTTAGCAACTGTGTTCACCCTCTTTCATTCTCTCTAGTTTTTTCATTAAGAGGAGACACTAATATTTATGTGGGGCTCTTCCAGACCCGTGTGATTTTTTCTAGGGTAGCTATTTCTAAATTCTCATTTGCTTTAGGGGCTAGGGTTGAGTGGACTTAAAAGTAGTTTCTACTAGGATTGTTGGCACTATTCGTGCTAAAACTTTTACCAATACTGTTAGTTCAGTTCTAGTTGTTCCTTCTTTAAAGGAGAAGGTCTTGTCCATTTCTTTGTGCCAAATCCTCCCCACTAGCAGTTTGTGGCCAAAATATGATAGAAAATTATAAAGACAATCACCAGTTCATATGTGTCCAATCTATAGATTCTCCAATCTTTGGCTTTTGTTTATAATCTTCATTGTTCATTTTTCAGTTCTTTACAGCTCCTTGTTGCTAGTAAGACCAAACTTTTCCCTTGTGCTAAATGATTTTTCATTGCTTCCTTTTCTTCTTTGGATGACAGAAGCTTTTTTATGGGTAAGTTGTGGGATTAGGGAGACAACTCTCTATATCTATTAAACTTTGGTGAACTTCCTTTAACCCCCTTACAGAACCATTCAATGCATGTCTAACGTGGGTTACAATTCATATTATTCCCTTCCAATTTTGGGAGGATTCTTGCTATGAGGCTAGTGGAAGCTCTATTGGAAGATTCTTTATGGTTGGTGATTCCACTTCCTTCATGGGGCACTATACCTTAACCCACATTTTAATGGGTATTGATATCTCCAGGATTCTTCATGGAGATGTGGTTCTAATAGTGGGGATAGGCCTTGGACTCAACTACTCAATAATAAGGGCCATCCAATGAAATGCCATTATTTCTTTGCAACTTGTCACTTGGCATAAAATCACTCTTTATTACATTGGAAATGCCCTAATACATGGTGGAAGAATGCTAATAGGGATCACTTGAATATCAAGGATCCAATCTCTTTGTTGGATGGTCCCTCTCAAGATTTTAAATATTTCCTAGTTTTTTGTGTGGCCTTGTCATGTCATGTGGTCCTTACTAAGGTTTTGTATTGAGATTTTATGACATGAACCAATCTTAGAAATCTTAAATTGACTACTTCATCCTTTCTACACCTTAGCCAAATTCCTTTTAAATTATTAAAATCTTAAAAAATGGCTAAAGTTCAATTTTTTCAAGGTTTGGACTATCAAACGTTTCGTTCCTTCCACATCAATACCATCTTAGATTTTTTCCTCAAACCTTGAAAGAATTTTCCTTAATTTCCCCAATTTATCTCTTGTTGATGGTTAATCTTTAGCCTTTCCACATATCTTTTTCCAAATGGAAGGAAGTAATAAGAGGCCCCAATGGTCAACCCTCAACATCCCTTCCAAATGCCTAGGTTTGAACATCCCATTGGTTATCTGGCTTTGACTTGCTTTCTTGGAAGGAGGTAAGTAAGCGGCCTAAGGTTTGATCCCTTCCACTTACCAATTTCTTGGTCTTGTCTCTTATATGTGGTTATGCTTTAATCTTCTACCTATTCCTTCAATTTGGAAGTTGGGGAAGGCCCAAGGCTTATTCAAATTTCTTTCTTAGCCATCAAAGTTTCTTGTTCTTCCATTTTCCTCTTAGAAGGTCAAATTATGGCTTGATTGTCGTTGATCTCACCATTTCTACCAAGGCACATGTGATTTTGAAAATCTCGTGATGTATTCCTTGAATCCTTACCTTTATGGTAAGATTCATGGAGAAACTCCTCTCAAGATCCCTAATGCATGCCTTTCATTTTGTTCATCCAAACCTTTCAACCCTTTGGAAATCATTTTTTTCTCTTTAACCCTTACCAATAGGTAAGGGGTAAGGAAAAAGTGTGATCCCTAATTTCCCCATCCTTATTTCTTTCTAGACCCTTATCAGTGGTTAGGCTTTAGCCCTTTTCCTTACTCCTTCCAGTTTGGAAGAAGATAAGTAGGGAAGGCATTTTCCAGGCATTTTCCATTCTTGTCAAATGAAGTGTGTATCGATGCCTTTGAAATTTTGTTCCAGTTTTGAGCAATGTGGATCATTAGCCATTCTTGTCTTAAATCCTTCCTATTAACTTGACAATCAATCTATGGATATACAATCTTTCTTTCAGATGAATGATGTCTGTGAAGTCACAACTATAACCATTGGGATCAGGGTCTATGTTTTACTTAGTTTCTAATGGTGCCATAAAAACTTACCCCTTTGAGATTTAATATAGCATATTAAACATATAACCCAAATCTTGCAAGCTCTTGAATACCAATCTTTATCATTAACAGACATGCTCTTGTGACTACACTTAGTATTCATAGTGACCCAAAATCAGTCACATGAGTTGCTGGGTGACTATACCGGATGGTTAAAACCTTGTATGAAGCTCAATCAAATCCTTTCTTTCTTTGTGCAGTTTTCTTTAAGACTTACATCTTGGTTCCATGGTATACACTGCAAATTTAAAAATTAGTATTAAGTTATGTTTGTCCACCATGGGTATCGATAGCCAACTGGATTTATTTCTTGTTGATATGTTCCTTTAATTAATGTAAAACCGGCATGAGTAGTTTACGGCTAGAAACTAGAACAAATATGTTGCAGTGTACATTTTGCTAAGGAAACCACAGTCCTCCAACCCAAATAGGTGCAAGATGAATAGCTCAACTTTCCTCTTTGTCGCGCATATATGTATCACGAATTCAGACACCTGTGTTTTTCTTTATTCAGATTTCAGTTGTTATTCAAATAGATAATGAATGCTTCTTTCCTCCTTCTGGATATGTTGTGAATGAAATATACTAACTAAGATTTTTGTCTTCTTACACCCATGCTTTCCATACCATGTATATTTAATTTTTTTTTTTTTATGATGGTGGAACAAGTTGCAATCTAAATGAACCTTGAATGTCATGCTCAGCCGAGTTGGCTTGTTGTGTGAATTCTTCTAAGTTTTTTTTTTGGACACATTATAGCATATGAAACGTCCTAAATATTGTTACAATTCTATAGATCTTACTTTGAAACCACTATAGGAATTGTATGATCTGAAAGATGTTATGATTCTATGAACCCTATTTTGAAATCACTGTAACATATGTTAAGATTTATAAGATGGTACAATTATGTGAATACTCTCATGAAACCATTATAGCAATTGTGATGTTTTGTAGTGCAAAAACATAATATAGAAATTTGTTTGAGACCGTGACTTATCAACATAGTTGGGAATGCTAAGTTACTGAAGAATTAGTAGTTGTGAGTTTCTTGCGAGATTAAATCTTTCTTAAAGGAAATGTAAGTGTCTGCTACATCATCAGATTTTAGAACGATTCATTGACTTTTTATGGGTAAAGAGGGTTCACAAAAACATCTTGTTAATAGATCCTTGGATGAATCACATAAATACCTATTTAAGAAAAATGAGATGAGGTAGAGTTGATTAGCTCCTTTTTCATTAAGGGTTCGTAATTACCAAGCAGTGAAAATGTATCATGCATATTAATAGATGGGAAAAATGCTTACCTATGCCTTGTTTACTTCTTGTATTTGGATGCATTATGTTACCTTATTGATATCCTTGTGAACAGATTACTTACTGGCATTGTGACCAAATGGGATTGTAAGATGTATGTCAATATTAGCTAGGTATGCAAGGTGGTGCATTTAGTTTATTGTAGGGTGCTACAAAAATTCATCCACATTCACTATTAGAAATGCTTCTATAAATGATGCACTATACAATCAAGATATTTGTTTACTCAAAGAATAGATGTGTAAACGTATTCTTGTGATTTCTACCATGTTGTAAAAGGTTGTGATAATATTTACTTCTCTCTATAAGAATGATCGAGAAGGATTTAATAAGAATGTTTTTGGACAGCCAAGCAAGGGCCGAGAAATTTGTTGGCATATTATTATATTTGCTTTTTGTGTGCTCATGTTACTTTATACTAATACTTCAAAGTTGTCATTGCACGAATTCCATTACTCTTAAAATAGTTTTACATTTTTAGTCTTCCTCTAGCTGGGCTGGGCATCTTTCATGTCAGGAAAGATTATGGGGAAGCGTAACTACTCTGTGGTAGGGTGGAAATGTACTCCTACAATATTCTCACCTTGATAGTTTGTATGAAATAGGTGTTTGGAGCTATTGTCAGGAATGTCTACATGTTTGGCATATTATGAGATCTCTGTAACCGACCGTTTGTCTTTTGTAATGACATTTAAAATCTTATGTTAGTCTCTTAAGTTTTTTTATTTTGGCACTTCAACGGTTTGGTCGAAGACTCTCTTGGATGTTTTTGTATTCAACAAATTGGTCGAATGTTGTTAATGTCTTTATTGTATTATGACATGTGATGTATTGGGGTGTTTTGACAGTTGGTCGACACTCTTCCAAATTTTGGACTCATGTGATTTCTTTATATGTTCGACAAGTTGGTCGACCTTATACCTTTCAGGAAATTAATATACAAATTACTTTTATCTTTCCGATATGTGGATTTGACTTTGACTTAGTTGACCGCCTCCCTTTTCTTTCATTTTTTTTGTTGATGTGGCATTTGTGTCGAGATGTTAGTCCTTACACCTTTCCCCTTTCCTATTCATCCTTATGGCAGAGGGGCTCAGTAGATATATTTGTTAAGCTAGACATATAGGGATTTGGAAAGGTATCTCTTGTAATGATGGTAATGAATCATATACACATAATCTTTTTGCAGATGACACCCTTTTATTTGGAGAAGCCACTATTATGGAAGCCCGAGTTATCAGACAAATCTTGGATGATTATTCCATGACATCTGGTCAATTAATAAATCTAGCTAAATCAAAAATCTTTTTCCTCATGCTTCTCCTTTAGTTCAACGTAGTCTTACTAACTTCTGGGGCTTCTCTCTTGGATAATTCCCTTTCCAATACCTTGGAGTCCCCTTCTATTCTGGTTCAGAAAAACATCACTTCTGGGATAATATTATCTCTACAATTTCTCAACGGATTCTTTCATGGAAGCACAAATGGCTGACCATATCTAGTAAGATACGGTTGATCAAATCCATCTTAAATGTCATTCCCATTTATCATATGTTTGTCTTGAATATGCCTAAGTGTTCAACTGAAGAACTCCAATCCATCTTAAGGGAATTTCTATGGGTTGACAATGTTACTGAGAAGAAAAAACTACCCCTCCTAGCCTGGAGTAAGGTCTATACTCCTAAATCCATCAAGGGTGCAGGAGTAAGGGACCTACATTTATAGAGTAAAGCATTGGGCGCCAAATTACTTTGGAAATTATACCAAAACCTGGATTCTAAATGGGCCAAATTAATGAAATCAAAATACCTTGACTCGGAGGTTAGGGAAAGAATTTTCACAACTCTTTTCTTGCCTCGGGGTTATAACATGTGGAATTTTATGGTTTCTTGTCAAGACCTTATCCCACCCTTCCTCTCTTGGTTGATACATGATGGGTCAATAGCGCGGTTCTGGGAGGACTCGTAGAATGGGCACACACCTTTGTCTCAGATTCAAGAGTGGCACCCTTTAGATGCTTATCTTAAACAGATTTGGGGTGATCGAGTTTGTCGTTATTTAGATATTCAGGATGGTCTAGCAGCCTAGAAAGATCTTTCTAGCCTAAATGACTTATCAGACTTGGTTGTAGAGCTCCAGAAGGAACTTAGTTCTAGACTTATCTTATTCTCTCCTCTTGAGGATGAACTTGTTTGGTTAGGTTCCCCTTCTAGGCAATATATGGTTAAGGCCAGTTATGACTCAAATTTTCATCACCAATCTTCTGACTCTTGGACCGTAAGACTTTTATGGGGATCTGCATGTCTCCCTAAGGCTGGGGCCTTTTCTTGGTTGGCCATCCAGGCTAGGGTCCTCACTGGGGCTAGGATTGATAGATTGGGAATTACTATTGTTTTTCCTTGTACAGGTTATGTGGATCTATTTTATGGAAAATTTTGATCATGTATTCCTTCACTGCCCCTTTGCTATCGATTGTTAGTATTGGCTTATTCATAGGATGGGGTGGTCAACAGTCATTGGTTCTAATCATTGTGATCACTTCAAAGCTTGGCCTCTTTTATAGAAATCCTCTACATTTGCACCAGCTCTTTGGGAGCTGAGCATCTCTATAGTTATCTATAATATCTGGCTTGAAAGAAATGAAAGAGTTTTTAGAGGTAAACCTACTTCATGGATATGGGTCATTGGCAAAATAGAAAATTTGATATCAGAAGTGATGCTTACTTACCATGTTAAATTGATTAAGATAGAAAAAATTTTACTAAGTGGGATTTCTTCATTCATTATAATTGGCCTCTTCTCTAGTGCCTTCCGCCTCATGGTTGTCGACCTTCTACCCCTTCTTCCTCATCTCGTCTGTCATCTATTTGGTATGCTCCTCCTTCTGATTTTCTGATACTCAATTATGATGGTGTCTCTAGGGGAAATCTGGGCATTTCCGAAGCGGGGGTTGTCTTTAGAAACTCTGAGGGGAACATTATTAGAGAAACTTGTAAAAAGCTCCCCTCAGATTCCAACAATGTAGCAGAGTTGGAAGCTCTTCTCTTTGGTCTTTCTATTGCAATCTCCATGAAGATATCTAGTATCATAATTGAGGGGGACTCAATGGTGACCTATAACATAGTCTCTTCAAGAAAGACTTCCTCATGGAAACTAAGATACAGACTGGATTTGGTCCTCAAACATTTAGCATCCTTTCAATCCTTTGAGCTTAAACACTATTTCAGAGAGGCAAGTATGGTTGTTGATTTTTCGGCAAATAAGGCTATTGATGATCCATTTATGCTACAAGAAGTGGCTGTGAATTCTCTTTCACATTTGAAATAATTTAGCGAGGCCAAAAGTCCTATCAATTGAATGTTTTCGGAGGTAAGTTGTCTGTGTGGGGCGACCATGATCAAATCTTACCTATGATTTGGGCCATTAATTATAAAGGTCAAGAGTTTTTTAGAACCAAGTTATCCTGTTGTTCTTGGGAGATATTCATGATCCTTTGTGGCATTTGGACTTCCTCATTAGATGCATCTGGTTACATTTTTACAATGGTGATCACTATTGGTTGTGACCTCAATTCACATACTCGGGGATTTTTAATTAACACAAATTCTATGTTTCAGTCGTTATGCTCATTAATGTTCCTATATGATGAGACTTCTTTTTGTGGGATTGTAGTTTGCATGCTACTTCACTATGGACTTCAATCTTCATGCCATCTAAGAGATATGGATCAACGTTATATATTTTATTGTTTTTTTCTTAGGTTTTTCATATAGTTTCCTAGGATCTTTTTGTACTACTTATTTATTTTGTTCCTAGATAAATTTGTGGGTGGGCTTTCCCTTCGCTATTTGGAAGACTTGCATATATATTTATTCCTTCATGTTATATCAGTGCTAAGTATTACGACAATCTTTTCCATAGGTATAATTTTTTTGTATGCAGATGTGAGGATATGGAGGCACCTTCTTTGCTTCTGACTATGTACAACTACCTCTCGAGTTTGTGGAAGGCATTCCTCTGGTTTGTTTGGGATTTTCGGGTCTTGGGACAATTTATTTGTAATGTCCATAGGGCATGTTGGTTCTTGATTTTCTTTTTTTGGGTTCTGGGCGGGGGGATATTTTTCTGTAACATTGTGAGATAATAATTGGTTTGGTTTCAACTTTGAATTCTCCTGTGGTCCATGTGACTTGTTTTTTATGTTTTGGAGCAAGACCAGAGGTTTTCTTTGCTTGGTTCTTTCATACCGGTGCTCTTTGAACTAGGTTTGTAAAAAAAAAAATTAATAAAAAGTAATTTCGTGGTATATTTACCACTTGTACCAAAAAAACAAAAAACAAAAATTTATATATTAGTTTAAATTCAGCTATAATTAAATTAATTTCTAGTTATTTCGTTAAACATATTAGCCTCAATATTTTATAAGGTAAGTTTTGATTCTATTATTATTTTTCGTTCCCCATAACCCTCCTTGTATGAATGTTTAGGGTAAAATCTCCTTCTAATTGGCAATAGTTAGTCTTTGGTATCTTACCAATTTTATCAAAGTCATTTGATTATTACTTTTATAACTGTCTCATCTTTTAAAAAAGAATTATGATGCTTGCTTATATACTTTAGGTTTAAATTTAGTTTACATTGTGTCTAATCTTTGGCAAAATGCAAATATACTTCTGGTTTGAGTATTTTTATTGATAATTATAAATTCATATTTGTTAATTTATTGATTAAATTATAATGTGTACATTTCCTCCAAAAAAAATTTCTTGTTCTTATAGGTATTTGGTTGTCCTTAACATTTTAAGAATTATAATATAAAATTTTAACAAACAATGAAAGTTATCAAACAAAAATCTAATTGAATTATTATAGATACTAGTCAATATTTATAAACATAATTTAAAAATACTACTTCTTAAACAATTAAAAACAATAAAAATAAATAAATAAAAAACTACATTTACAAATCTACACAAGCAATCACATCAATTCAATATTGGGTATTTTAATGTCCCCTCACCACTTCAAGGTGCAATTGCTAATTTCTTTAATTATGCATACATACATTTCTCTCTTTTTCACAATGGATTCTTTGCCCACTTTTTTCAATCACTTTAGCTAATGCTTCATATCTATCTCTGCAGCTGTTCTGACCAAAAAAATCCAAGGAAACAGGCCTACAAATTCTCTAATGAGAAAATGAGAAAACTTGGACTTTCATTTACACCAATGAAAAAGTGCCTGGCTGATACAGTTGCCACCCTGCAGAACAAGGGTTTTCTCCAATAACTACGCCCATAAGTTTAGACCCACTTTGCTCAAAGATCAAATGGTTTCAATTTTTTGAAGGGTAGAAAAGTTTGAAGCCACCCCACCAGAAATTTACTCCCTCCATGCAATTCTAATGAAAACATAGGGGGATGTCTCCTCTTTCAAAGTTGTAAACCGGAATAGACTAAATGTTTTGTCTATTACCACAAATGTAGATTTTCCATTCATAATATTTCTAAAAATAATGTCTACGCCAGTCATTCAAGCTTCTTTTACTAAATCACATCTTCCATTAAAGCTTTTATTCAACTACTTTCTCTTGAACAGTGAGTGTTGTTAATGGCTAAATTTTAAGCATTCGCAATGTTATAATTTCGATATTAATCAAAATATTATTTGACTAATACAAACCAAAATACAAATCATTATTCCTACAGAAGTGAGAAAGCAAGTAATAGTCTTTAATGGAAATATAAAGCAGAGTACTTTTTTGGGTGAAAAGTGGAGAGAAAGTCAAAACATGCAAAGAGCATGAGGTGAATTACATCTTTTTTTTTTTTTTTTAAGAAATTTTTAACGTTGACTGGTAATCAATGTAAGAGATTTCCACGATTTATTAAAAAGAGAGAGTGTTGTATGATGAATCTAGAAAGAGTTTTCTCTCTATTAACAAGTAATCTTGAAAAGTTGCATAGTAATGCACACTCAATTTTTAAATTTATTCTATTTTTTTTAGAACTAGTTAATGGATGAGGTTGAGTTTATAAACTAAAATTAGAATTTTTATTTGTGGTTTGCTGCTGGGTTCACTTGTACGACTCTATTATAAGTTGCAAAATGCTTTATAAGCTGCATATATAGGATGGATTATTATGATGTTTTTTTTTGTTTTTTTTTGTAGTCCACTCTATTTAGATGTATATAAATCTAAGCAAAACTTTTGTAAGAAAGAGGATAAATTTAGATGGCAATTATTGATTAGTGCCTAAAATGCTTGAAGTTACCTTCACCACAAAGAAAACATTTCACGAGAGTAAGACTAGAGAATGTTGTGAAGAAAACTATAAATATATATATTGGATGAGACTATCGGTTATGACATTGACTTGTAAGCACAATATTGCTTCAAACATATGTAAAACTAGCACTTGCACCAGAAGAGGGTGCAAGGGGTACGCCGATAGGGAAATACATATAAATTATTAGGCTTGGATCAAATCATAAGTGTATGGTTGTTGTCATGTACATATCCTACCCACAAGTG
>MU224423.1:1020062-1037923 GCA_018584345.1 Thuja plicata
AACTTAATGATACGATATAGAATCAATTTAAAACAATCCACTTCTTAAAAGACCACCTTTTATTTTTGTCTTTGAAAATTCTGACTCTTGGATAGTTTCACAAAATTTTGGATTCACGATGTCCTTGGTTATAGCCAGTAAAAAAAAATGTATTTAAAGAAGTGACAAGGCTTTAAAACATTTCATAAAACAATGGATTTGGGGAGATTCTTTGAAAGCAATTGGGGAACATTTTTGCTTGAAAAGAACACAAGTGATCTCCCCACTGTTTATGAATCATAAAGAACATGGAATAAACAGTATTAACAACCATTCTTTCATACATTCATAGTGTATTTTATGGAGCATTGAAGGGTATCCAGTAGCTTAACCCCACAAGCTTTTTTTTCCTTTGTACCCTAAGAATCATGCATTACATACGAAAACACATCTAAATGCTTATTATTATACTACAAGTTAGTGTGATGTGGTCATTATTGGGATCTTTTCCAACATTGCCCAAAAAAAAAAAACTTCTTGCCCTATACTGCTCCTATCTTCTTTCCACTAACTTCAATTCTCCAACTCGAAGGCATTTCTTTTTAAAAACCTCATAATAGACAATGTTTTGTGTGCATGTCATGGTGCTAGATGTCCGTGTGGACTCTTATATGTGGCAAAGACTGAATGGTTCGGAGGCAAACATTGGACAGATGGTTGTATATTCGATATACAATTTTATGCTTTAGTGTGCATGGATGCCAGGAGGAGGTAATATTAAGTTGCTTGGTCGGGGGAAAACACGAGCAAGTACTCGCAGGCTGAGGCAAGTAAGGCTCCGCCCGTGGGTTTGGATGAAGTGTTCGCTTTTCTGGGCAAAGCTTTCAATGACATGCCTCCCAATTATCACACAATATTTTTGCTTCTTACTGTATATATGCTGCGCAATATGTCTCACTACAAAGTGATCGAGGGGATGGCGATAAATTGCAACAAAGAGATTTCCTTCATTAAGAAAGCAGTGAGTTGTATATGTTGTTTAAAGCCTTCTGAGTTTTTGATTCGAGTGTTTTACTTCAAAAATCGTTGAGAATTTAAGTTTTGTTTGTGTAGGAAGGGGTTTAAAGTCGAAGGAATTTGGTCATCTGACGGACAGCGCGATTGATTTGGAAGCGAGCCACCCGCAGATGGCAGGGGCAAGGGGTTATGCTTTCTCAGTTGAGGGTTGCGATGGGAAGGTCATGCGCAACGAGAGAGGGGAGGGCATTCTTCCCTGTTAATGCAATTGATTTCAAGATTTTCCGTGAATGCAACTTTGATTACCAGAAGGTTGGAGAGGGTTGTCCGGGTTGTAAGGAGCCTTACAAAGCAGGGGATTTGGAGGAGCAGAACAAGGCATTTCACAATGTTGCTCTGTTGTTGGCGCCCCCCGGTAAGTTGGATTGTAGGATGTCTATCATGAGGTCAGGGAAGTCATTACTAATGAGGAGTCAAACCAGATACTTCGATCACAATCAATGGCTTTTTGAAATGAAAGGGACTTATGCCAATGGTAATGCATTTTGGCCCCAAGAAGGAGCTATTAATGATGTCACCCACGATGGGTTGTCTGGAAACCTCACTCACTTATTTGATAGGCTTTGGAGGCCTCTCACGCGCAAGCTTAAAATTCATGCTGCCATTCTTAGCCCTTACAGGTTTAATTTTTAACTTGTGCGCTCATACTGTAATTAATTTCTTGGTAAATATTAGGGCCATGTTGTTTGCATCAACATTTCCAGTCACACTCTCTCATTCATCTCCAGTTCGAGGAAAAAGTGATTTTCCATAATCCTTTTTCTTCATTCTGGTCTTAGACCATAAAAGTGTGATCTGTAACTTTGATACAAACTACACTTAATTTTGCAAAGATCGTGGGTAGATTTGATTTTGCAAAGATTTGATTTTACGGCTGAAAGATTTGATTGTTGGGATTTGAGGAAAGCAGTTTGCAGAAACCTGCTTTAGCGTTAGACAGGTTTGGGGGCGTTAGACAGGTTTGGGGGTGCAGCTGTCCGGTTTCAAAGCGTCTGACAGGCATTGCCGAAAGCTCACGCAATATAGCCTATCGGCTAATTAAGAACTTAATTATATGATATGTGGCCTTTGAGACCAATTAGGCATGGAATAGATAGATGTGTGCCTTTATAATCAGGATGAATGAAATTGAAAGATTGAGAATGTTTAATATTACAAAAACACATTAAGTGTATATCTTTACATGATGACTATGGTATTAATTACACTTACGATGGTTTATAATTTTACCTATTTATATCTTTTAAAGATTAGAAGATTGTTGTGTGGCTTTGATGTCGCAACGTTCGATCAATTATGAAATGTAACAATATAATATGGTTATAACAGTTATATCCATAAATCATACTCGTAACTTTTAATTCTTAGAAGAAGGGAGGAAAGATGTTATTAAGAACTAGTTGACTCCTTATGTGTTCTACCATGTTAGTATCTACAATTACAAGTAGCATTTAATTGTAAATGTTGAGCGCAAATTTTAGCTAGACCAAGAACCGTGTATTATAGGAATAATGTGTTATAGAATAAGGGAGATGAAACTATAATGCTATATAATTGTCATTGATATTATGGAGTGTATTTGTTGAATGAAAATATACAAGCCTAGTGTTTCCAATTATCTAAAGTGTGACTCAAACATTGATCATGCTTGATGTAAGTTGGAAAATATTGGTATGTCTATGAGAGTCAAAAGAAAATTCAAAGTAGATATATTAGGATGATGTCCTATATATTTTTATGATACTCGATATGATTGAACCATTTTGAAGTGGAATGCCGCTTGGAGATTTGGAGAGAACTTTGAAATAATCTTGCATCATATCAATATTATGTGTTGTAATGCCTATGAGGTTTTAAATATTGGTGATACTAGAAATGTTGGACATAGTTTTATAACATGAGATGATGTCAAGATGTAGGTAATCATTGACCATTTAGAAATTCTATTGCAATGATAATAGGTATAATAAGATCATTTGATACCATTTTATCCTTGTCTTAATGCAACAACAAGATCTACCACATATTTCTAGAATGGTATTTTGGCATTGAGGATAAAGGATTCTATATGACTACAATCTATATCTATTGACCCTTTAGATATAAGAACCTCCCTATTGTACATTTTTTAATAATTTCTAGACAAACTACTTTCCTATGGGTTGTATGAACCAAGGTAATTTTGTGTTGAGTAATAAGCCTAACCCTAATGTTGATTCGTGAACTTTGAGAACTTGTGTGTAAGTGCTTATTGAGAATCCTTGGAAGGAGAACTACGTGTAACTTTGACTCGTTTGGAAGCGGGAACGTAGGCGAAAATTGGGTAAAGGATACCCTTGTGACCTCAAGTCCATAGGAAGGGGTTTAGGGGGGATTAACTCTAGAGATTGGGGTTATTCTTTGTTTAACCTTTACTCTACAATCAGCTTTAGTTGAGACCAAAATGAATAATAGTGGTTATGAAAGAATCAAGAAAACCTAATAAGTTATGGGTAATACATAATGTGCTTTTAATAGAAAGACAAGGAAATGGATTGGGTTGACTATTTTATAGTCGGCTATCTACTTAATGTTACACGTGGAGTCGAGGGCATAATGCATTGGATTAAAGAAGTTGTTATGTGTTCAAAATATTTAATCATAGACTTATAAGAATTGTGTAGGTACTCCTTGATTTTTCAATTGTGATCTACTTATTCTGAATTAGGAACCTCTCTTCTAGTTATAATTCTAAGCCAAGTATAGGCGCTGACTTTTATGGCTACGGATGGAGTTAGGACCCTATGAGGGCATAGGTAGAGGTAAGTATTCCTCTAGCACGTAGACTAGTCCTCTCTATTCGAGGTGATCACCAAGTGATCAATCCTATGACCCACATAAGATAAGCTTATCCACTCGAGATTGACAGTAGTCAAGGAGCGTACTTCTGTCAATATATTGTTAGTCATACCACCTAGCTAGCGGATGGTTACTGCTAGTGGCATGTAGGCGAGGGATAGCCGTATTGATCTAGGGAACTGGACTTATTCTGCCAAGAGCATGTGGGTCTGGGGGAAAATTTCATGTCGGCGATGGATGGCCTCATAGCTTAGTTGTCTGATGGACTGTAGGGAAGAGAATTTCTAATGATGAATATGTAGGTGATAATTGGACAAACCTTATAGTATGATTTTGGTATGACTTTGGGCTTAGTTTGATGTGAAATGGTATACCTCACCCTGTTGGGTTGAGAATGGACCCTTGGTGTAGTATGGGATGCTCCAAATCCTCTTCCCATGTATCTGATGGTGCAAAGGCCAAGGAAAGGAAGGAGACCCATGGCGTAGTGTGCAATGCATGGATATTCTCTCTCTGGGATGCACTATAAATGGGAATGGTTAGCCATTATTTATAAGCCAGTCACTATTTTAGATGTGATCCTTATATGAGCTTGTAAATATCATATTTTTGGAGCAGCTTGGAGCTACTCACCATGTATGTGATGTATAGAAAGGCTATTCAACTTGTGTACTTGACTGTCTATGAGATAGTCCTTTGTACATGTGATGTACACTCTAGATAATCACTATGTGTGTGGATACTGATATGACCCTTATGAATAGGTGTATGTGGGTAAAACTAATGATTGATAATGATGGGTACGGAACTCACACCCGATGATTATGGATATATTTTATTATGATGGATCCAAGTTCAAGGAAACCCTTAAATAATAATCAAGACTAAAAGAGATCAAAGATCTCATCAAGGGGAGAAAGTAGAATCCATCTAAGTGCGAACTACGAAGCCTCTAACTTCCCACGAGAGGATACGTAGGCAGGGTCATCATGAGTGAACCCTTGAGGCTTAGGTATGGGTTGGTCTAGGGATGACCCTAGTTATGGAAGCTTAACACAAGCTAGTGTAAGATTTTAGTATGATACTGAGTTGTCACCACCATGGTGAATAGAGGAGTGTTGAAATCTCACTTGTAAACTAATGGAAGATGATTGATAAATCAAGTTATTGATTAATGTTTAAAAAAAAATTAGTAGCACCTGAGGGTGGATGTTACACCAAAAAAATTGAAAATCCAAAATTAGAAAACTTTTATATGTCATGTGATTGCAATTAAAGCCAGACAAAATTGAACTATACCCTCTAATAAAGATAAATGCATGACCCAATATTGAAATCATCCAGTGGAGTCGCACAACAAAAGGCTTTAATCATTGCAGGCTTATTGTTTGGAGTTGCACAACAATAAGCTTTAATCATTGCAAGCTTATTGTTTAACTTCTATCAAATTGCTCAATTTATGGTGCCCCTCTTTATTCTAATGTCTCTGCCAAAGGTTTTTCCATGAATTGTAAAATGACGAAAAATAAATAAATAAATAAATCATGCTACGCTAAAAAATAACAATCTACAATGAAATGAAAGTTACCATTTATGATTGGATAAGGAAGAAAACAACAATCTTATCATTTTTGTTTATATGACACAAATAAGAACAATGGTGTCGCAGGAGAACTACGCCTCTTGGCGTAAAAATAACCAAATGTTGGTCAAGATAAATTGATGCTTGAACACATGAGATTTTTTGAATGTTATATAAGGAAATATAAATATAATTGTTAACAAGTGAAAAATAATACCTCTTTGTTTTATATAAAATATCATAAGTATCTACTATAAGTGTGATTTATAAAATAAAACAAGTATTGTTGTCATATTGAAAAATATAATATTGTTATGTGTACAACTATTGGGGTGTCAATATATATGTATTGGAGTACTATATAATAGTAGTTTATTTTTTCACAAATATAAAAGATGAGTACATTTTATTTTCCTATGAAATGTGAAGGATTTTCAAAAAAAATATGATCATTTAAAGTTGAATATAAGAACTATATTTTCAAATAATAATGTGTCATTTTTATAATAACAAATATTTTTGTGTGTTGAAGTATTGGTCCTTTTGTGTTGGATATAAAGGTTAGAAATAACAAAGACTTATTTTTACCAAAAGACATTGAGATCAATTAGGTTGCATATTAGTTATATTTGAAATAATAATAATATATTACTTAATCTAAAAACAAATGATATTTTTTTGTTCAACTACTTATATACCATGTTTAGTTTTTTGTTGAAGCTTTTAAAAGTTAATTTCTAGACAATTAGCAAGTATCATGATGTGTCACACCTCCAAATTTCAATTGTTGATAGGTAAGAAGCCAATCCACATTTCTAGAAAAAATAGAGGCCCTACGATATTCTAAATGATGACTACATGCTCGCAAAGTTAAATGAAAATGATTTTGATCATGATGATTTTGTAGAAGATAATTTAAGCTTTTTACTTATAAATAAACTTAATATCAAGTAAACTACTTAGAAATGACATCCATGATTCATCATTGAAACTATAGAAGGTAGACTAAAGTCATGTAGGATTAGAATGAAGTATAGAAGATCTAGAGTAGGTTATATGTAGAGAATTAACACTTCACAGTAGAGATTGTCGCAAAACAATCATGGTCATACTAACAAGATATCAACTTGGTGCAAATAGGCTTAAAATAAGAGAATAGGAAATTCAAACACCAAACTCAAAATCTAGAAATCATAATTGACACCGTTTATTGTGATAAGTACTATCCTAGGCCTCTGAGTGGTGGTGAGGCGAATCCTTAACATTTTAGTCTTCAAATTTTACATAATTGTTTTGTGTTCCTCTAGAACTAATAGTTGTTTTGTGTTCCTCTAGCACTAATATGGTCCTCCCATACCTTTTTAAGGGTCATTTTAAATGTGTAAACCATCATCAACATGGTGGGTTTTGAGAGTCTTTACATAGAATAAACAATTGTCAAATATTTCAAATGGGAGCTACCATTTACTACTAAGCTTAGCACTCTTTTACTGTCATCCAATTCTAGTGTTCTTCTCTTTTCTTGGCAAAGAATGCACCAGCCGTCAAAGGAACTACAAATGTGTTGGATGCTTGTAGTAGCCTCTTCAATTGGTGCGGTTTACATGGATTCCAGAAAAACTTTTGCACAATTGTTTGCGTGACAGCTTATAAATAGACAATTTCAAGACATTTTAAAGTATCTATTGAAAAGATAAAACTGATTGCCAATCCATTCTTTTCTTTTCTTTTGAAGCAAACTCAGAGAGTACAGACGTGGGAAGCCAGGAAATGTTATTTGGTGGAAAAGGATTGTTGAGCTTCATAAAGCCGGAATACAACACAATCAGTTGTGTAAGTCAAGCAAGCGAAAAAACTATCAATCATAATCCATGTTTTTTGTGTGAAAAGGCCAGAGAAAATCAAACATGAAAAGTGTATCTTTCTAGTTGAATCTTCCAAGGCTGACTTGTAGAGTTAAGAAATTGCATGGTAATGCACTCTCATAATAATATGTTGGTAATTATAGACCTCACAATACAAATGAATAAAAGTAAATGAGGATGAAATTACATATTTGGTAAATGTATATGGGCAAAAGTTATTTTTCATATAAAATTATGTGTGAGTTATTTTATCATTATTTTAATGTTAGAAATATCATATTATTCATGATAAAAAATCAATTATGTTGATGGCAATTTCATTTGATCTTGTCATTTTTAAGAGCATAGTCACTTTAATGATATATGGAGCAATAAGTAACAAACTTGTCTATATCGATGGCTCTCTTCTACTCGTTCTAGATTCAAATGTTATTATGCCCTCACTTGGGTGTGTCTCCCTTTTTGATGTGATTCTATCTTTGCCTAGGTGCTCCTTCTCAGGCATTCTGGTGTCGCCTACAATGTCACCTATGCATGTTAGGGCTCTTTCACCTTGTGATGTTTCTATCGTGTTGGTTGTTAGCAACTGTGTTCACCCTCTTTTGTTGTCTCTAGTTTTTTCATTAAGAGGAGACACTATTATTTATGTGGGGCTCATCTAGACCCGTGTGATTTTTGCTAGGGTAGCTATTTCTAAATTCTCATTTGCTTTAGGGGCTAGGATTGAGTGGACATAAAAGTAGTTTCTACTATGATTGTTGACACTGTTCGTGCTAAAACTTTTACCAATATTGTTAGTTCAATTCTAGTTGTTCCTTCTTTCAGGAGAAAGTCTTGTCCACTTCTTTGTGCCAAATCCTCCCCATAGCGGTTTGTACTCCCCACAGCGGTTTGTGGCCAAAATATGATAGAAAATTATAAAGACAATTACCAACATATGTGTCTAGTCTATAGATTCTCCAATCTTTGGCTTTTGATTATAATCTTCATTGTTCATTTTTCGGTTCTTTACAACTCCTCGTTGCTAGTAAGATCAAACTTTTCCCTTGTGCTAAATGATTTTTCATTGCTTCCTTTTCTTCTTTGGATGACAAAATATTTGTTATGGGTAAGTTGTGGGCTTGGGGAGAGAACTCTCTATATCTATTAAAGTTTGGTCAACTTCCTTTAACCCCCTTACAGAAAATCAATGTGTGTCTAACGTGGGTTACAATTCATATTATTCCCTTCCAATTTTGGGAGGATTCTTGCTATGAGGCTAGTGGAAGCTCTATTGGAAGATTCTTTATGGTTGATGATTCCACTTCCTTCATGGTGCACTATACCTTCACCCACATTTTGATGGTTGTTGATATCTCCAGGCCTCTTCATGGAGATATGGTTCTAATAGTGGGGATAGGCCTTGGACTCAACTACTCAATAATAAGGGCCACCCATTGAAATGCCATTATTTCTTTGCAACTTGTCACTTGGCATAAAATCACTCTTTATTACATTGGAAATTCCCTAATAATTGGTGGAAGAATGCTAATAGGGATCACTTGAATATCAAGAATCCAATCTCTTTGTTGGATGGTCCCTCTCAAGATTTTGAATATTTCCTAGTTTTTTGAGTGGCCTTGTCATGTCATGTGGTCCTTGCTAAGGTTTCGTATTGAGATTAAATGACATGAACCAATCTTAGAAATCTTAAATTGACTACTTCACCCTTTCTACACCTTAGCCAAATTCCTTTTAATTTATTAAAATCTTAAAAAATGGCTAAAGTCCAATTTTATCAAGGTTTGGACTATCAAACGCTTCCTTCCTTCCACATCAATACCATCTTTGATTCTTTCTTCAAACCTTGAAAGAATTTTCCTTAATTTCCCCAATTTTTTTCTTGTTGATGGTTAATCTTTAGCCCTTCCACATATCTTTTTTCCAAATGGAAGGAAGTAATAAGAAGGCCCAATGGTCGACCCTCAACATCCCTTCCAAATGCCTAGGTTTGAACTTCTCATTGGTTATCATGCTTTGACTTGATTTCTTGGAAGGAGGTAAGTAGGAGGCCTAAGGTTTGATCCCTTCCACTTACCAATCTTATATGTGGTTAGGATTTAATCTTCTACCTATTCCTTCAATTTAGAAGTTGGGAAGGCCCAAGGCTTATTCACATTTCTTTGTTAGCCATCAGAGTTTCTCATTCTTCCATTTTCCTCTTAGAAGGTCAAATTATGGCCTAATTGTTGTTGATCTCACCATTTCTACCAAGGCACATGTTATTTTGAAAATATTGTGATGATCATACAAAGTAGCATTGGATATACCCGATACCTATTGACAGGCCAAGTGAGTGTTTGATCAAGGATGGTAACATTAGATGCCAGATACTAAGTGAGAAACTATCTTTTAAATCCTCTAACAAGGTCACACCTAACAGTGTATTTGTAACCTTTAACAGGGTTGGCTCTTAACCGAGCTCACTTTAGAAGAGTGAAAATTTGGGGTACCGGTCCCAGTGGTTTTTCTCTTAACAGGGTTTCCACATTAAAAATCCATGTGTTATGTGTTTATGTTTCATTACTTTACTATTTTACATTTCACAAATGCAATTCTAGATTGATCGGTATACTCTAGTTATTTATAGTATTTCAGTAAATAGTAGACTGCTTATCGCTAAACATACAGAAGAAGGATTTACAAATCATTCCGACAAGTAGTAATTTGTTATAAGTATTTCAAGGCATTCATCTTGTAGGACTGAGTATAACCAGAGGCTTAAAAGTGGTAATAAGTTTTAAGGGTTGATTTAAAGATTAATTTTTGAGGCCATTGATTCACCCCCCTCTCAGTTATTACTAACAATTGGTATCAGAACTTGTGTGCTTAGAAGGAAGGTTTCAATACCTAAGCTAAAGATCACAAGATGAACAGACAAGATGTGCCCAAGTTGAACAAAGATAATTTTGCTTCATGGCAAAGCAGAATAAGACTCCACTTATCAGGTATTGGAAATGATGTTACTCAATACTTAGATATTGAATATGTGTTACCTACGGGAGCACCCACATTTGAACAAATGAGAGAGAAGCATGAGCACAACTGCACGATGATACAGCTTGCTTCCTCACTCTCTGATGCTGAATTTGAAGATGTCAAAACTTGCAAGACTGCAAATCAGATGTGGGATAAATTGATGCTTGTACATGGTGGTAACAAAAATGTTTTGAGAACCAAGGTAGAAAGTCTTAGAGGAAAGTTTGATGATCTCAAAATGAAAGAAGGTGAAAACATCACACAGTACAACACAATAATCAAAGAGGTAGTCAATGCAATCCGAGGAGTTGGAGGTGAACTAGAAGAAGATACAGTGGTAAGTAAAATTCTAAGAACCTTGCTGCCTAATTATGTTATTAGAGTATCTTCCATACAAGAAATGAGAGCAATAGCAAATAGCAATGTTACTCTAGATAGTTTGATTGGAAGACTGATTTCATTTGAGATGAACAATTTTGATAATAGTGTCTTACCAAACATAGAGTCTGCATTCAAATCTTCTTTGAGAATAAGTAAATCAAGTCATAAGCACACTATGAGAAAAGATAGTGATACTGAAAGTGAAGAAGATATTTATGAAATTGAAGCACTTATGGCTAGAAGAATGCAGAGAGGCAAAGGTAAATACAAAGTTAAATTACCACTTGTTTGTTTTAATTGTAAAGAGATTAGACACTTTGCTGCAAGATGTCCTAACAGAAGAAAAGATGACAAAGTTAATGATAGGTCGTTTGAAAAGAAGTATGACAGAGGTGATTACAGAAGAAATCGGCAATCAGGAAGAAGAGATACTCTAGACTACAAGGACAAAGGAAAGAAGGCCAGTTACCTAGAAAAATACAAAGATGAAGATACTGACACCGAGTCTTATGAAGACATCGAGATGGTGTTTGTGGCAGTAAAAGATGATTCAGATGATGATGAAGAAAGGTATGTAGAAACTACTCTCATATCTAAAGTTAGTAGAAATGATGTCTGGATCATAGATAGTGGCTGCACTCACCACATGACCAGTGACAAAAAAGTGTTTGAGACTTTTGAATACTATAATGGTGGTTCAATAAGAATGGGTAATGATACACCTTGTCCAATTGAAGGAAGAGGAACTATAATGTTGAATAACCTGATAAAATGAGAAAATACTTATTGGGTAGAAGGATTGAATTATAATCTATTGAGTATTTCTCAGTTGAATAATTTAGGTCACAAAGTAGCATTTGAAAATAAGAAGGCAAAGATCTTCAATGAATCAGGAAATCTCATTGGTACCGGTGAGCAGACAAAAGGTATCTTATTCTATCTGAATGATACTGACACCACCTGCTTAATGGCTAGAAATGAAGACATATGGTTGTGGCACAAAATATTGTGTCATGTGAACTTTGAAAACATGATAAAAATAAGCAAAAAGAGAAATGTAAGAGGTTTGCCAATGATGACTAAACCTGACAATATCATATGCAAAAATTGTCAAAAAGGTAAAATGACAAATTCTAGCTTCAAAAGAAAAACCCATACATCTGATGCCATTCTAGAATTATTCCATACTGATTTATGTGGACCTATGAGGACAAAGAGTTATTATGGAGATAGATATTTCATTCTCTTTGTTGATGATTACTCTAGAATGATGACAGTTATGTTTCTAAAAGATAAATCAGAAGCATTTAAGATGTTTAAATGGTACAAAGCAATGATTTAAAAACAAAGTGGTAAGGAGTTAAAATGCTTAAGATCAGATAGAGGAGGGGAATTTATTTTAGATAAATTCACTAACTTTTGTAATGAGCATGGAATCAAAAGACAGGTCTCTGCGCCGAGAACACCACAACAAAATGGAATTGCTGAAAGAAGGAACGGATCCATTGTTGATTGTGCAAGGACACTGATGATAGAAAAAGGAATCACTCAAATCTTCTAGAGGGAAGCTATCAATACTGTTGTATACACATTGAACAAAGTAAAATTGAAGAAAGACACCAAGAAGACACCTTATGAGCTATGGTATGGATACACACCCCATGTAAGTTACTTCAAAAATTTTGGTAGCCAATGTTATATCTTAAAAGATGATAGAAATGTAAAGCTTGACTCCAAGAGTGATGAAGGAATCTGTCTAGGGTATTCCACCAAGAGCAAGGCTTATAAATGCCACAATAAAGCCTCTAACAAAATTGTTGAAAGTGCAAATGTAAAGATAGATGAATTTGCAGAAAAGAATGAAAAGGAAAGCACAAAACAACCAGAGGACTACAATAGGTTTGTTTACAATGAAGAACCTGACACTCTACTCGACCAACAATGTAGAGCTCCCGAGCAACATATCATTGCACCCGAGCATCAGGCTGGCAAATACTGACAATCAGGATATTTCTCAAGATGATCCACCAAGTGATGGAGATCAGAATGAAGGACAAAATGATGATCAAGATGATAGACAAAGAGACGAACATGTAATTTCTAGATATGTCAGAAGGAACCATCCATAGAACCAAATCATTGGAGATAAGAAGGCTGGTATGAGAACCAGAAGTAAGTCTCTAAACACAAGATGTCTTATTTGTGATTTTGAGCCAAAATATGGCAATGCTGCACTTGATAATGATGAATGGATAAGTGCTATGAATGAAGAGATTGAGCAGATAGAGATTGTACCAAGACTAGATGACAAGAATGTCATCAATACAAAATGGATATTCAGGAATAAATTGAATGAGAATGGAGAATTCAGCAGAAATAAAGCAATACTAGTATGCAAGGGGTATGCACAAGAAGAAGGGATTGACTATGGAGAGACCTTTGCACATGTTGCTAGGCTATAAAGAGTGAGAATATTACTTGCTTATGTTTCATATAAAGGATTTAAGGTATACCAAATGAATGTCAAGTCTGCATTCCTAAATGGAATACTTGAGGAAGAGGTATACATTGAACAACCAGAAGGGTTTGTTGATCCAGACAAGAGGAACATGGTATGTCGACTTCACAAAGCCTTGTATGGATTGAAACAAGCACCCCGAGCCTGGTATGAAAGACTTCATTCCTATCTTATAAGTATCGGATTTGTAAGAACTAGTGAAAACAGTAATCTTTATTTGAAGGAAGATATTGATGCTAACAATTTGATTGCTAAGATATTTGTTGATGACATCATATTTGGAGGCAATGATATGCTATGTAAATTATTTGAAAATGAAATGAGAAAATAGTTTGAGATGTCTATGTTTGGAGAGATCAAGTTCTTTCTTGGTCTACAGATCATGCAACAAGATGAAGGTATTTTCATTACACAATCCAAATACATCAAAGAAGTGCTGAAAATATTCAAGATGGAAGAGTCCAAACTAGTTGGAACACCGATGGCAACTAGATGTAAGTTGACAAAGGAGGACAAGTCAACATAGGTGAATCAAACTTTGTATAGATCAATGATTGGAAAACTCATGTATGTTGTACATACTAGACAAGAAATTGCACATGCAGTAGGAATAGTTGCAAGATTTTCTGCTAACCCCAGGGAATCACATATGATTGCTCTGAAAATAATTATAAGATATCTGAAGAATACCAAGGAATATGGATTATGGTATAGAAGAGAAGGAAAATTTGAACTTAAGGTCTTTACCGACGCTGATTGGGCTGGAAATATTGATGACCGGAAGAGCACAACTAGAGGAGCATTCTTTATGGGTGATAGACTTGTCACATGGATAAGCAAGAAGCAAGGATGCATCTCTCAATCTACTGCAGAAGCAAAGTATGTTGATGTTGCTGCAAACTACTCAAATATTGCATGGATCAAACAGTTACTAGAAGGTATGCATATGAAAATTCTTGAACCAATAATTATCTATTGTGATAATACAAGTACAATAAACATTTCTAAGAATCCAGTCATGCATGCTAAAATAAAGCATATTTTCATCAAGTATCATTATTTAAGAGAACAAGTTCAATCAAAGGAGGTGATAATTGAGTATGTGCAATCAAAAGAACAATTAGTCGATATCTTCACCAAGCCACAGCCCAAGGATGCATTTGAGTACTTGAGAAAGAGACTAGGGGTCAGACCCTTGTCTACTGGTCAGTAAAATGACTAGAAGGCTGCATGAGCTTGCATATTATCAGAATATCATCCATGTTGATGAAAGTAGAGAAATGGACTTCAAAAATTAATCTATACGCAACAAGGTATTTATCTACTCTGAGCACCAGAGTTATTTTATTGTCGATGGATTGGGAAATTCAAGGAGTATATTATGGATAGAAAGGATTTGTTTGACACAACTGTCAAAAATATTTGTTTGGCATTGTTGTCAAAGGGAGAGATTATATCCATTATCACTCAGGGAGAGATTAATTATCACTTCAGGGAGAGATTATATCCATGAAAGAGATTATACATCAAGGAGAGATTATATCCATCACATTTATCGAAAGGGAGAGATGTAACAAGAAAGGGAGAGTACATACAAAGGAAGAAAATTGCTTACAAGAAACATCAAAAGAAGAGAACAGTCAAAGGGAGAGAGTTTGACACAGGAGGAGAACACATCACATCAGAGAAAGAAAGATTCTACATCTATCCAGTGAAGGGATTGAAGATAGAAAGAAAGTTGCAAGAACCAAATCTAAGCTTATAAGAGCTTACCAAGGACCAGATATTTGTATCGGTTATAGTACATAAGATTCGTAGTTTGATGAACTTCAAATGTTATATTTCATATTGTATTAGTGATAATATAGTGTGATAATGTAGTGTGTTGCCATCAATGCCAAAGGGATAGATTGATGAACTATAACTGATTGAATGTTTGAAGATGTTAAGTTGATGATCATGCAAGGCATTAAATCAGTTAATGTATTGTATTTCCACTGATGTCAACTTGATATAATCTATATGGTCATGGACATACTGCCAAAGACTTCGAAGAATCGATGAATCAAGGCTATGCTATCAGTAATGCATAAAAGTCAAGTATTCACAAAGTGACTATATACACCGACGGAGTGCACACCGACGGTCAGAGTAAAAGAGCTAAGCCACAGTGTTACCCGATGAGAAAATGCACAACATTACCGACGAGTAAAGTCACAGTGTTGCCCGACGAGAAAAGCACAGTGTAACCCGATGGATAGAATTACAGTATTGTCTGACAAAAAAGACAAGGACAGAGATCCCAATGACAACTGAAGTCACAACCACAAAATAGTCAGTTATCACCAATGAATAACTAAAGTGTTGACCAACAGAACAGAGAGTTCATAAATGACAAAATGCTTAGCTGTCAAGAACTAAAAATAGACTTAACTGATACTTATCATTATTTTAATCGACAAGATAAAGTCGAGGATAAGTAAAGGATTTAAAGCTGCTTTATCTAGTTGGCAAGAAGATCTCTTTGAGATAAAACTGGAGTTTTTCTTTAAATCTAATTGGCGAGAATTGTGGATCACACCCAGAATCAAGAAAACCAAGTAACGGTGAAATCATGTCTATAAAGAGACAAACCCAATTCATTACGAATTGTGGGGTGAAGAAGAGATTGTTGGAATAGTCCCAAGGATAATTGAGAGGGGGGTGAATCAGTTATCAGTCAATTTAATTATTTTCTCTTTCTTTAATGTAATTTGATATAAATTAAATGCACATTCAGATAACACAATAGAGTACTCAACAATTTGACTATGGGGAAACCAAATAGGCAAAAACCTCGGTGGGAATTAGCACCCACAAATAACTGCACTAGTTTATAATGATAACTGTTAGAAGATCTTACAACCTTGTTAGGAGTTGATCTTTACAATGCAAGAAGTACAGAGACCTGGTTAAAGGTTGGACCCTGTTAGGAGTCTTTTACTGATAACCCTATTAAGGGTGAGGACTCACTGTCCAATAGCTCACTGCTAAGATGGTGAAGGCTACAACCTTCAGTATAACATATATACATTATATCTGGTAAATGAATTGTTTGAGTAGACCTGCTGTCTTGATCATTTCCAATGAATTGCAATCAACTTTTGTTTCTTCACATAGATCTTCAACTTATTCTCTTTGACATTTTGCTCTTCTCTGTCTTTTCTTTTTCACTTCATTTTCGACACATAGTAAGCATATGTGAACTGTTATATGTATCTTCTCCAAGGATAAGGTCACGACGGTATCTGGAAACACTTCACCAACTTCCTTGTCAGCTCAACCAAGCTTGCAATAAAGATTATGACCACACAACTCAAACTGAATAGACGCGACGCTTCACAAAGTCGGCTTCACCAAATTAACTCTAACATCACGATTCTGTTGAAATACGTTTAGCGCCTTTGGATAATTATCTTTAACTCATAAATAAACATGAATACAAACACCCATATCCCAAAGATAGGCGCAACTCAAGAAACACTGTATTTACATCGGCTCCTTAACAGATAAACTCCATAAATTGTAACTGCCATAATTAATTAATCATAACTCAAATGAAACTGTATATCTGACTCTCCGTGAATGCACATAGAAACTAGAACATGTATACACCATGGAAATAAACACGCATAGCTCCAAAGCATCTGTACTGATAATTGCATATAGGATACCTGATGTATATTATATGTTGTCATCAATGGAAAACATACAATCAATTATTTGCACAGAAGCAAATCTCCAACAATCTCCCCCTTTGACATTGATGGCAACATATGATATCATCAACTCAAAGTGTCTTCCTTCTTTTTACAATCTTCTCAATATCCTCATCAAAGGTTTCTCTTCACTACTACTGCACTGTATACTCCCCCAGAGTATATGCTCCCCCTTACTAATACTCCCCCTTTGACATCAATGAAAAAGGGTGTTATTACACCACTAAGCACAGATACTACTCCAGAAGTAGAGTAGTCAACCATTCATCAGTCACCAAGGATTGATGTTCTTGCTGCAAGTTCTAATCAGACTCAGGAGAGGGAATTACTCCCAACTTCTCCCTGAAATACTCAAAAGTATCTTTTGATAGAGGCTTTGTAAATATATCTGCTAGTTGTTCTTTAGTGCTTACATAATCCAGCTTTACTTCTTTGTCTACCACTTTTTCTCTTAGGAAGTGGTATTTGATCTCAATGTGTTTTGTCTTTGCATGCATCATAGGGTTCTTTGACATATTGATAGTACTAGTGTTGTCACAGTGAATAACAATAGGATAATCAATCGGAATATCAAAGTCCTTAATCATCTTTTTGATCCAAACCATTATTGAACAATTCAATGCTGCTGCAACATACTCATCTTCTATTGTTGATTGAGTGATACATTTCTCCTTTTTACTTGTCCAAGTGACCAACCTATCTCCAAGAAATACTGCTCCTCCTGATGTGCTCTTTCTGTCATCAACACAACCTACCCAATCTGCATCTGTATACACATGAAGTTGTATGTTCTCTGAGTTAGGATACCATAAACCATAGTCTATAGTTCCCTTTAGGTATCTGAA